>JABEXW010000458.1:0-68864 GCA_013266185.1 Fusarium sarcochroum | reverse complement strand
CTAAAGTTAGGTAAAGTGTTGATTATTTACCGGACCGCTTGCGGCGGCATGATCCGTTCGGTGAGGACCCCGCTTATCGATAAGGTTCCTCACCGAAGCTCACCGTGAAATTGACGATGTCAATCGGCCCACTGACAATGTCTCCCCTACAATGACTCAATTGACCAAGACGTAGCGCTATTTTCGCGGTCATGGTGCTCTCTCTTGCTCGATACAGCACCACTCTTCGCAGCAGGACCTGCGCGAGATCCCTAGCCTTGCTGCGCGCACGACAATGCCTCCCCCGCAGCTTCAGTCAAAGCTCAATCGTCGCCTCCAAAGCCGCATCTCGTCCAGCGCGGGACGACATCCTCAATGCTTGGGATAGGTGTATGACTCCTCTCTACGTATTTGACTGATCGGGTACTAACATGTGCTAGACAGCAACGCGGAAGTTCCCCTCGACTATGGCGACAAAGGCAAATGTGTGGGATTTTTAGGAAAGAGGAGGAACATCTCCAAGAACCTCTCGTTCGCCGACCTTACGACACCCTCGGGCGAGATTATCCAGATCTGCTCTGATGCAGCAAACGATCCCGATGCACAATCCCTCTTCCGCCAAACCCCCCCCAACAGCCCCGTCCTTGTCAACGTCCAGAACGAAGCCGCCGACGCAAGTCGAGAAGCCCTCAACGAGACATCCGCCAAAACGACCGTTTACCTTAAGGATATCCGAGCCTTGAATAGCGTACCGCAGAACCTGATTGTCACCCCTGAAGTACAATTTCCCCAGACGAAGCGACATTTCCAGATCCGATTCCATCCAGAGCTGCAGGCTCGTCTCAAGTTCCGATCATGGCTCAAAGGAGAGTTGACACAGGGCTTGCAAAAGAAGGGTTTCACAGACATTGAGACGCCAACGTTGTTCAAGTCAACTCCCGAAGGTGCCAGGGAATTTTTGGTGCCCACTCGCCAGCGCGGCATGGCCTACGCTCTGAACCAGAGTCCCCAACAGTACAAGCAGATCCTCATGGCCGGAGGTGTGTCACGATACATGCAATGGGCGCGCTGCTACCGCGATGAGGATTCCCGTGCGGATCGCCAGCCTGAGTTTACGCAGCTCGATATGGAGTGGTCTTTTGCTGGTGCGCCGAGGGTCAGGCAAGATGTCAATGACATCGTCTTGGCCGCTCTGGAGGCCTTGCGACCTGCGCATAGCTACCAAGATATTCGAGGAGAGCGTGTTCCTGTCCTGTCTGAGATTCCTGATGGTGCTCGTCCAGCGGATGAACCTGTAGCGCACAAGTTTACAACGCTCAAGTTCCAGGACTGTATTTCTTCGTATGGAAGCGATAAGCCGGACTTGCGCATTCCTAATAAGGTACGATCCCTCCTTTAAATCCTCATACTATAGCTAACGAGTCCTAGATTCATGCGCTACCGGATCTCGAACCATACAGCCAATTCGTCAGCATGATCACTCATCTTGACGACCCCTTGGTCGAAGCCTTCACCTTCCCTCTCGAGGGATGCTCACCACAAGAAGCTCGCGAGTTCGTTATCAAGTTCATGGACGAACTACCAACCTCACTTGCCGAAAACCCCGAAGGAAAGCCCCAGGTTCTCGTGTGCGACTCCAGCAAACCTCTCGGCGGCTTCTCTTCTCTCGGCTTCGAGTTCCAGAACGTTCTCGATCAGGTATCAGAAGGCAAGGACGTAAACGATGGCGACCTCGTCATCTTCCAGGCCCGAGAGAAGCCCAAGGGTCAATACTGCTCTGGTTCCACAAAGATTGGTGACATTCGTATCGCCCTCTGGAAAGCTCTCGTCGAAGCAGGCTACATGGCCAAGCCGCGCATCGGCGACCCAGAGTCTCTGCAGTTTGTCTGGGTGACGGATTTCCCTATGTTCAAGCCCACCGAGGAGGGCGAGCCAGGCCAAGAGGGCGCCGCTGGTATCGCAGCATCTCATCACCCCTTCACCGCACCCTTATCCAAAGCCGATCTCGAGCTCCTCTTCACAGACCCTCTCCAAGCCAAGAGCGCAGCATACGACCTTGTCCTGAACGGTGTAGAAGTCGGCGGTGGCAGCGAGCGTATTCACATTGCCGACGTGCAGGAATTTATCATGCGCGACATCCTCAAAATGACAGACAAGCGCATTGGCGATTTTGCCCATTTGTTCGAGGCCCTGCGCTCAGGATGTCCGCCGCATGCTGGTTTTGCTCTGGGCTTCGATCGGTTGGTTGCGCTGCTGACTGACACGTCGACGGTGCGCGATGTGATGGCGTTTCCCAAGACGATGAAGGGCGAGGATCCGTTTGTCAAGTCGCCAAGCAAGTTGACGAACGAGCAGCTTGAGCCTTATGGGTTGCAGCTGAAGCCTCGGGGAGGTCAGTGATTGACTGTCTGCGGTTATCTTTACATGTTGTTTTCGGGGATGATCTACGAAATGAACGGAACGGCTGAGTAAAATCGCGACTCAATGATAGATGTATTAGACTCATACTGGGTATAAAATTGGTGGAAGTGTATATAGTTGTACGATTACTGTAGACATGTATTATAGTTGGAATGCATTGTGAGTGAATCAAAGTCTAAAGCAGAGGGTTGCCCATGATCTACGATACATGAGACACAAGCATGTCGGCACATTATCGAGGAAAAGTGGTTGAAGAAAGTGTTTGTATTAATTGTCATTCTAATACATCATTGCCGCTCTCATTATCCGGCGTAATTCCCTTTGCCTGCCCGAGCCATTCCACATTCTATTGCGGTTCTTATGCTCTATGCCCTAGGGTCCCTAAAACTCCGTGCAAATGGAAGTAAAATCACATGCTGCGTGAAGGTATCTTGCGTGAAGGTATCTCGAAGTGTTGAATCGAAAGGTACAAGGAGTACAAGGATGTGCTTAAACCATCATGAGGCCAAAGGCAGTGGCGCCGAGAGCGGCCATCATGGCAACGATGCCAGCCTGGCTACCGAGGCTCACAGCAGCGTTGTCGTCGTCGTTTGCAGCAGCAGAAGCGCTGGCAGAGGCCTCGTCAATAGCGCTGCGGACACGAGAGCTGGCAGCATCGAACTTGGTCTCGGCGGCATCGATGGCGGTGCTGACGCGCGATCCAACCTCGGAGGCCTTGTCTTTGGCATCGGAAGCCTTGTCAGAAGCCCAGCTCTTGACATCGTCGCCGTGCTCAGAAGCCCAAGACTTCGCATCAGAGGCTTTGTCGGCAGCTTCAGAAGCGTGCTCCTCGGCCCAGCTCTTAGCATCGCCGCCCTGCTCGGAGGCCCATGACCTGACTTCGGAGGCGTGGTCCTTGATCCAGCCCTCGGCGTCGGAGGCGTGACCTTCAGCGTCGCTGGCCTTGCCCTCGGCCCAGCTCTTAACGTCGTCGGGGATCTGGCGACGGGCGAGGCTTGGGGCTTCAGTGATCTGGGGGAAGGCGTTCTCGGCAGCGACAACGCTGGCGGCGGCAAGGATGGTGAGCTTGGTGAAATGCATGGTTGATAGGTGAAGTCGTTTGTTGTTGGTGGGTTTAGGTGAAGATGTAGGTGTGATGTTGTGTTGATGAGTTAAGAATGCAAGAGGAGATGGGGTATTTATGTGAATGTCTGTTGACTGATGAAGCAGGAGATTTGAAGGGGCGCACCTCCTCCCCTTGATATACCCTTCACCCTCTGAATTTCTTTCCCCTTGTACGCCCGGACTAGGTTGTTTGCTTGTTGTGTGCCTGCATTAACGTGCCATGGCACTGCGTCATGTCCCCCCTTCAAACCCCTGCGCCCGCCATTGATCGGTCCAACCACAGGCCGTTATGTGCTTGTCCCTGTGTAGATCCCAGCTGCCACGGCAATTTCCAAGGTCTGCGCCATCCTTTGCCATGTCATCACTAGCCGCAATACCCATACTCTTGGAGATGCAGCCTGTCATGTGTAATTGCTGGATCCACCATTATTGCAATCTTCGGGATTCAGCGATACTCATGTGGCAAAGGCAAAGTCATTCCAGCGAAAGGCGAAAGTGACGTCTTGCCATTTAGGCTTGTCCCTGGAGCTAGGCTTGGCAGGTTGCTAAGCTTGTTTCAGACCGTCGCCGTTTAATTAGCCTCTTTTTAAAAGTTAATGCTATTTCGAGAACACGCGTGGAATACCAGCCACACCCATCCACGTATATGTGGCGACTAAGTCTTTGTTACCGGAACGGCAGCAGTCTGATGCTGGGGTACTCGCTTGTTTTTAGCTAAGTTCTTATTAAGATCTCTAATTTAAACGACAGCCGTTACCCCATGATCAGCAGATAGATTGCGGTTTACCTATAGTGGAGCCCGAGGCCGCCGGGTCCGAATCCGACTGTCGTAAAATCCGGTTGTTCTTTAAAGTGATCCAGAAAGAGGCGACTGGCGCGATGTCAATAGGTCTTGGCGGAGGTTCCGGAGTTTTGTGACGTGTTGCTGCGTGACACCGCCTGCACTCTTATTACGTATGTCTCGTAAGGTAGGACACAGCCTTTGTCGCTCAGAAAATTGTGTGAAATGGCAAACCAAGAACTACAGAATATCACAGAGACCTTTTTCCTTTCCTGCAACCGAAATCATGAACCATGGCCCATTCCTATATCTTCGACACTTTTCGCCTACAGTCAATAGCTCCTCCATCTTCCACGTTAGCTACACTGTGCTGGCATACACAACAGGCGATGCGTGAGAGCCATGTTTAGTCTCGGCATGCCGCTTCATGTTGAACTTTCTGGCAAAGTGTTTGCCACACGTGGGACAAGGAAAGCTACTAATTAAGAACGTAGTTAGCTGACATAAACCTTGACGAAAAGAGCGATTTATCGCTTTTAAAACGCGGGCAACTTACGGCTTTGGCGCCGATGCAGACGCCGAGCGAGAGTCACTTGTAGGCGATGATGCCGTGGATATCCCAGCCATCTGGGTGCTTGCATAGCTACACACTGACCGAAAAAAATCGACAAAAGCCTTTTCATTAGGCAAGATCTCCTGTTGCTACTGTCAGTAGACTTGTACACCCATTTCAGAAATGACCAGTTTGGCCTACCCTTCCGATAATGATCATGTAATCCCGGGCTTCGTCGATGCTTTGCAGATGACCAAGGTCGACGAATCTATTCACGATTGAAAGGATGCCTAGAGTCGATGGATCTTTGAAGGATTCATGAATTGCAAGGGGCTGTATGTATGAGGACTTGATAAGTTCCTTGACTCCAGCCCCATTCTGGTTGAATGTGACGCACGAGTGCAGGCTCTTTGCCGTCACTCCACGTCCGGAGAGTATGTGCATCAATTCCCCACACTCTTCAAGGAAATAGGTCAAGTTGGTGATGATTGCTGATTCCTGCAAGGCTTGTAGACTCATCATTTGAAGTCCAGTGAGTCGATTATCCTCAATGTCCATAGACCTGCCCTGCTCTGTTTGGCTTGTGAACTGGAAATTGGGCCCGGCGAGAGAATCAGGCATCGCATCATCAAATCCCAGAAAAGGCGCAAGTAAATAACCCGACAAGGACTCATCTTGAGCCACTAGTTCTCCAGGTGGTGTCTCTTGGCAGTCCCCAAAGTGAGGGACGACGAACTCCGATCTCATTTCTTGGGCGAAACTAAAGTTCGGGATAGTGCAGAACGGAGTTGGTGCTTTTGGCCAGAGCGCCTCAATCAGATCACCGAATGCTTGACGATGTTCATGGTTACGAATTGCGTTTTTCCACAGGCTAACGACAGGAGAACTGTCGCTGATGATTGGGTTGTTCTTGTTGTGCAAATAGCAGGAACCCAGGTGGGATAGGCTACAGAGCGCAACAACGCTCCCCAAAGAGTCAGGCACTAAACCAGCCAGAGAGTTGCGAAAAGAAAAGATGGCGGCCTCGTAGAAGCATCTGGGGTTGGCGAAGGAATCGAGAGTCGTGTCAAGGGTTGCTAAGCCCAGGAAAGAAACGGTTTCCATTAGACGGATGCAGTAGCGATTCAGATCGACGCGAATGGTGTTAATGAGTACCCAGGACTCGGGCCTCTGGGTACTTTGTGGTGTAAAAAGGATATCATTGAACCTGTGATTCGTAAGTGGTCTCGTTTCGTCCAGATAGAGTAGACTGGCAAGGAAGCCGTCAATTGCCGCCTTTAGACAGTAGGTCGGACTTGCTATCTCCATCAGCAAACAGTCAATGGTACGGAAGAACCGGTATGACTTTTCCTCGGACTGATTCAATGGATTTATGGGCAGAAGATGTCACCGAAAGATGCAAAAGAAGGCTTGCTCACTCGTCCAGCCCCTAATCTCAACATATGCGGCGATGCCTCTCATCAACCTGAGTGGTTGCCTTCAACTTCACGATCTAACTATATTTGATGGTATAGAATTCACAAATCGGGGATGGATCAGCGCCTCTTCAGGGAGCGGGTAAATAACTGGGGGGCGTTCATGCATGCCGCAACGCACCTACACGGACATCATCCTACATTGTACAGGACATTCACAGAGACTTTGCATCAAAGCAAATATGTAGAGATGGGCCAATAATCAGCTACCTAGTATATAGTAGTACCGCACAAACTCTACCTACTTCCAACTCCGCACGTATATGATCATATCGAAGAGAACACAACATCTATTCCATGCTATGCATGTGGCTTGAAAGGACCAGTAATAAGCACCGTATTTGGCTGCCCACACAGCACTTGAAGATGTACGAAGTTTTGTTTTAATTTAAATACTAAAGTCTTGATTAAAACAAAACTGTACGGATGTATGTCGGCGCCGCGGAATATGCTTTTCCGCAGACAGTGTTGTTACCTGTTACTTGTTGCTCTTTGAGAATTTGAACCGCTGCTGAATGATATCTGCGTGGTCGCTTAAAGTAAAAGCTTTTGCCATCATCCGCACCGAAGACTCCCGACAACCAAGGTGCAAAGCTCAGTGAATTGACTCGTTCGTCGCAAAGTAAAATAGCCCACAGTCTTTTGTTTATTGAGTCTTGTCAAGCGAACCGGAAGGCATCTTGTCCGCTGCAGATGTTTTGTCGTCTTCAACGCTTTAGCCCAACAGGCATTATGTCAACAGCGACAAACCTCACCAGTGGAAGAGCCAGAGACAAAATGCAGCAAAGTCAGTACGAGACTGTAAATTGCGGATTTTAGTCTGTGTAGGGGTGTATAAAACTATGTATATATTTAACGAGGAGACTTTCTTTGTGTATTGGGTATACGATGCTCCTGATGGAGACTATTAAGGCGTGGTTTTATCATGGAATCGAATCACCTGAGTATGTATTGTGGATGAGATAGTCTTGGATACCGCCTCGAAACCTTACGGCATTTCTTACAAACCGATCTATTCTGTAATCTTCAACGGTAATTCTCAAGTACCACCAGTAACGTCAATGGCCCAAGCCCCAATTTTCCTTTACCTTTCTCCTGGCTCAATTTAAAGTGCACGTTGAACAGTGCAAAACGATGGGTAGTGAGACCGTCTGCACCTTTCCACCCGTCTCAATATTGTCACTTACGCAGCTCTACCTAAACTCTTTTAGCCTCGTCTGACTTCTTTATCCTTCTTTGTGCTGTCCTTGTCGCTTTTGTTATGCTGGGTACTTTGGTGTCTTTTCAGATTAAATGTCCAATTGCTGGCGTAGTCACATTCGGAACACGAAAATCGTTTTCTGCTTGATAATCAGCATCAGATCGTGCAAGAAGAAAGGGCTCAGACGAACGTTTCGGTAGCGCTATGCCCTAGAGAAGAAGTCGAGGGTTGCGGGCTTTCTCGAAAGTCACGAATCCAGTCGCGAAACTCCCGACAAGCTGCTTGGTCCTCGAACAACAACTGCGTTCGGTCACGTTAGTCCATGGAACAACACTTCATATGAATTAATTGGTATCGCTCACATTTCCTATCCGCTCCATATAGTATTGGATTTCCTCAATACTCTGCAGGAGGCCCCACTCGACGAATGTCTCAGCAACAGAGATTATACCGCGAGACGGCAAGTCTCGGGCGTGTTTTTCAGAAGACAATGGGTGAATGTAAGTCGTTTGGATATGCCGCTTCTGTGTCAAGCGCTCTTGGCCCCAAGCAAGGCATGACCGGAGATCTTTTGATACCAGCCCACAACCAGAGAGCGCATACCAAAAGGAGCAGTTTCCCCGGATATATTGAAGCACGGCCTTAAAAACAGAAGTTTCCCAAAGGTTCTTGCGGTCATCACCGCCGATTTCTGCGTTCATTAGCGACTGAATGTCCGGATCATGGGTGGGAGTGATGGACGGAAGAATATGGCCATTCGATCGCCCGGCGAAGGACTCGGGTGTCGTGAGCCCCAGTGTACTTGTGTCAAAGTTGAGCGACTGGGAGGTGCTTGGGCCAAACCACTGCCAAGGAGCTAACTGTGATCCCAAAGTAGACCCCGGAGGCTCCTCAAGCCCAAGGGAAAACCCTAATTCTTCAGATGTCCGATCCGCAAGATTCTGGGCATAGATTGGCGAGATCTCCTTGGCGCGTTCATTGATAAGTGAAGGCTCTATGCTTATCGATCCTGCGGGCAAATCGAAACTCTGTAGATTGGTTTGGTTGTACAAGGACATAGGTGTTGGCTGATCGTAGCCCGCCAACGGCTCAGACCTAACATCATCAGTGAGTAGTAACGTTGGGTTTGTGTGCGTCGATGGCGTGAAGATTGGGTTTTCACCCCGTCGTAGGCTACTCGCTAGTCTTTGACTTTCTTCATCCAGATGAAAGTCTATGAAATGAAGATGGTTTCGGGCCTCAGGCCAAAGTCGCCTGGCGAGCATCTGGAAAGCCTCTCGCTCATCACTATCCTCAAGTGCATCTAACCACACACTAACACCAGCCAGGATCTCGCCCTCTGCTAACCTATCTCTGGCATATAGGAGGCGTGAGACCACATAGGACAAGCTGCAAAACGCGAATATTTTGGCGAGATCATTAGGGACTGGACCAGTCAAGGTGTTCCGGAAAGCAAAGACTCCAGTTTGACGAAGTCCTTTGGCGTCTTGGTAGTCATTGCAAATTCTGTTGATGACTGGTACATTCAGAGTTTGTGCAACATCGACGAAGTGCTCCCAGAGAACCTGCATCCCATCTCGAACTGTTCGGATGGAGGTCCATGCAATTTCTCGAGCATAAACATCGCCATCAGAGTTGTAGAGTTGGGCGTCCGGTTCCTCATTGATAGAAGTCGTAGAGCAGAGGGCGTCAAGTTCAAGCGCAAGGTCGTCTGGGCAATGGGCGTTTGGTAGGCGTATATGGCTAGAAGACAAGTCCGGCTCCGTTTCATCGAGATAAATGAAACCAGCAAAGAGCCCATCAACTTCCTCGAGGGCTCTTTTAAGGTCCCCCTCTGCCCTGGAGCCTCTGATACCGACGCGTGTGGCACCGCCAGCAACTGAGTGCACTCTGCTGTAACTGGAGAGATAAGGCGTCTCTAGTTGTCGGGTGAACATTGTTCGTATATTGCCTGATAGATTAGACACAAAGAGAGGCAACTATCTTGACAAAGCACATAATACTGGTTCGCCCACTGCCCCAATTTATCTCTGAGGCTTCTTGTTGTCATGCCCCTCCTTGTCTGTCGCTCATGAGGCTCTGGTGGGCTCATGAACGTAGCCCCTTCCTTGCCGCGGGCGCTTGCTTAGCCTGGGGGGATCTACAATACCTTGATTGGTCATGATTGTTTGAGATTTCCTTGGCAGCTCATGGTGCTAACCATAAAGAACCCCATGGCAAGGTAGACCATGCCCGCCCCATGTCTCAAAAGCAATTTATGAGCCCTCAGGTCTATCCGCGAGTAATTTACGAGTAACGGATGAGTACTCGCGAGTAAAAGTGATCCGACTAAAATCCTAAAGCCCAGCTCAGGCAGTTAGACTACCTATAAAGGAGAGCACATATGTAAGAGGTCTTATAAGTCGTCTGCCCGAGCGATGTCGCGAATTGCGCCGGTAGTCCGCCATCATCAAACAAAGACTTGGCATCAGAAAGCAACGCAACTCGCCCACAATGCGTCCATATCTAGTCCAAATAGGCAAGCAGAGCTTAGGACAGCCAAAATCCCACCAAAAAGGTCAGTGAAACATGCGAATTTCTACACACGATGGCTTACCCATTGCAAGACGCACACTCAATCATGCTCCAATTTTGGCTGGCGGAGCCAGAACACGTCGAGGCTTGGTCATCGGAGCGTGCGAACTCGAAACCACAGGGAATTCAAGGTGGCGGTCAGAAACTATGATTTACAGAGGCCATCCACGAAACGATCTGGGCTTGTTGGAACTGGAGAATTCGGAGAAGACAAGGGTTTGCCGTGATCACTGCTTACATTTCATCCCTTCCTTAGACCAATGGGAGCTACCTCCGATAGCCCTGTATAGTATGTAGAACAAGGTTGACAGGTGTGGCTGGGTCATCAGGCCAATTACGTCTGCCTAGACTCCAACCTAGTGTTTATGATAGAACATTCGAGTATTATTGTGGATATTGTTGTTGGCCGTCTGTATGATTAATCCTATGATCAGTTCGCCATCCTCTTTAGAGGATGAGCCTCAGTGTTAAACACCCACTCATCCAGACTTATCACCTCCTCATTCGAAAAGATGAGATAAAAGTACTTTAACGTCTCCGCCATCCAAAAGCTCTCCATGTAATCCTTATGCTTGATCTCGTCCTTTTCCGCACCAACATTATCTACCGCCGCAAACGCATCCTTGGTCTCAGCAGCAGCGCGAATCGAAGTCCACATGTTCCACGCAATATCCCTGTACTCCTCCTTTCCGGTGATGCGGTAAAGCACAAAGATACTCTCGATGGTCTCAGGTCGGAGAAGATAGGATGGATCTTTAGCGCGGAAACCGAGAGGCTCCTTACGGGATTTAGGGTCGAACTCGCAGGGCTCGAGTGTTGGACAACGGTCAAGGTGGACGATCTCGGGCATGAGTCCTGTTGGGTAGGCAGCGTATGCCTTGGCGCACCCAAGAGCTAGCTTCTCGCCAATCTTGACGTGGTCATCGCGTCCAAGGGCTTTACCTCCAAGAGCATACATGCCTCCGGCAAAACAGGTGAGGTGCTCAACGTCCGTTCTCAATCGTGGATCTGAGACTCGAGGAACATAGGATGCTTCTCCCAGCATCAGAACATCGTCCTGATCCGGCAGCATTGGTCGAAACATCAATTTCTCGATACCCGTGTCGGCAGCGGTGAGATACATCTTTCCGTACTTGGGCTCTAGTCCTTGTAAGAGGACGTACTCCTTGATGAGATACTCATAGAGGGAGTCCCCGTTAGCACCCATACCATAAGTGTCATCGTTGACCGTGAATCCTTCCCGCGCATTGATCTGGAGGGGCCATAGTCCAGGGATAGAGGTTTCGTTCTGCGTCCGCTCAAAAGCCTTGGTGATGTAGTCAATGGCATTGTAATACTTGGGATTACCAGTCTGTTGCGATAGACGAGTAAACTCCATACTCATGCTGCCCAAGCTTGCGGTGCTTTGTCGTGGCTCGGGATGGCCCATTCCTCGTTTGAGACTATCGAATTTGATGGTGTGCGGTGGCATGTGTTCGGGGTTATCGAAAGTGCCGTATAAGAGGTCTCCCAATTCGATGGCCTTGGCCAGCAAGGCGCTCTCTCCGCTGAGCTCGTACGCTGAGAGCAAACCTCCAAGATGTCTGATGGTGGTCTCGAAAACGTTGAAACCACTGCTTGTCGGGAGATCCCAATCCATGCGAGCTACATAGTCGACGGCCTTGTAAAACTCTCGCTTCATGTCCAGGATCCACAAAGTGTCGAGGTTATCGAAGATGGTAGCAGCCCATCCAGCAAAAGGATCACGCCCTTCCAAGCTCAACGGCATCAATTCATCACTTCCCCACGCATACTTCTCATAAGCAGTCCATGTCTTTTGAAAGGCTTGCTTAACCTCCTTCCGTCGCTGGTCCGCGGTCGCAAGCTCTCGTTTCCTCAGTTCGGGATTCGAGAAATCGAATTGAATCCGGGGTAAGTCCACAGGCGATCCTCGAGGAGGTTTGGTCATGCTACTGGCAGTCAATGGATGGCGAGATGGGTGTTTGCTCCAGTCATAGCTGCTAGGAATGAAATTGATGCTGCTGCGACCGTACGGATTCGATATTTGGCGAAAAAGACCATAAAACACCAGCGAAGCAATAAGGAGCGAGAATATCGCCCTTGATGGCGTAAAGGGTAAGCCTACACCCATGATTCAAGAAAAGCACAGCACTCGATAAAAATACAAAAAGAAAAAGTAAGGAATGAACTACTTTAATTCAGGTCACCATTGGGACCTTTCAAGAGAGCGTCGAGAGGAGTCTCAATACCGGAAGAACGATGAGATCAGCGCCAAAGGGATCGGGGGCCAGGTAGGATCTTATACGAGGCCAAAGCAACAAGGATTCATTCCATGACGACGAGTTAAACTCTCCTGATTGTCGTTCCCCCACATGTTGACCCTCCGACACACATAAGTTTCATAAAATTCTAAGAATAAACGCGAGATCCGCAGTCACTATGACATGTAAGGCGGAGGAGGGATATGCACGGGCGGGCTTAGTAGTGAACAAGCACAAAGAAAAACAGGGCGCTCAACAGATTTTCAGGGGTGCATTAGTACTAATGGATGAGTCTTGTGCCTTGAAAGTCAAAGCTGCTGACAAGTGAAACCCCCTAGATCAGCCACTTGGCCAAGGGATAACCTCGTCAAATACTACAAAGGATTAAGATGAAAAAGCTTGGTATCAGATCTTGGCCCAAGGTAACAAGAAATGCCAAGAACAGACCAACCGTTTTCCAGTTTGGGCTTATTCTGACGGAAGCTGATCTCTAGCTTCCGGGATTTGACCACGTTAAAGTCAACATCAACTGTGGCGTCAGCCTCACTCAAGCCACACTTGCCTCACCGCCAAAAATCTCAAAAATTCTGCCACTTCCTTTCAGCTCCAGTGATCACCAGCGATTGATTCTTCACTCAGCACGCGCTACTTGACATTTCACGGCACATAACCACCAACTAACAAAATGTCGTCTATGCGAAATGCTGTCGCGCGGCGACCTCACCGCGAGCGAGCCCAACCGCTAGAGCGTCGACGTCTTGGTCTTCTCGAGAAGCACAAGGTTTGTCTGCCTTGACCCCCACCACTCACCCGCAGCTTCTGACAATTGCAGGATTACTCGCTTCGAGCCAAGGACTTCAACAAGAAGAAGAAGCAGCTCAAGAACCTCCGCGACAAGGCGTCCGAGCGAAACGAGGATGAGTTCTACTTTGGTATGATGTCCCGCAGCGGACCCGGATCAAGAATCCAGGACGGCAAGCGATGGAAGGGAACAGTCGACGGCGATCGAGGAAACCAGGCTATGGACGTTGATACCGTCCGACTTCTCAAGACTCAAGATATCGGCTATATCCGAACGATGCGACAGGTCGTTGCGAAGGAGGTCGCCAGGCTAGAAGAGCAGGTGGTTCTTACACGAGGATTCGACAAGCTCGACGAAATTGAGGGCGAGGAGGAAGAGGAGGACAGCGACGACGAGTTCGACTTTGCCACCGCACCTTCAAAACCCAAGGCGCCCCGAAAGATCGTATTTATGGACGACGAAGATCAGCGCGAGGAAACATTACAAGACCACCTAGACGAAGACGACGCCGACAAGACTTTTGAAGGATTCGACGATGACAAGGAGAAAAAAGGCCCAGAGTTTGAGCGCGCCAAGTCCCTCCGCCGTCTCCGCCGCCAACTCGAGAACGCGCGCAAGAAGCTCAAGGCCCTGACAGACGCCGAGGGCCAACTCGAGATCCAGCGCGCAAAGATGGCCAAGACAGCGACATCAGGAGGAAACACACGCAAAGGAAAGAAGATCATGGTGCGGACACGGAAGCGATAAAGGAGAAATCAACGAAAAAATTAGGTGTTTTAGGTTCCATCGTCATTCCTCGTGTTTATTCGTTACGGCTGGCTCGCTTTGCAGTGCATAGCTCATCAAAAAAGCTAATAGATACCCCCTTCAACGCCATGGGTGTATGATTCTACATGATACAAAAAAATAAAGAAAAGTTGGCCCCGATCCCGATTAACTCCGTCCCGTCAGTGTTTCATTAATACTTTGATCCCACGCACTTATACGCAGCTTTGAACACGCCCCCGACGCATTTGAAGGCGATGGTTAATATCCAGATGAAGCAATGGAACAAGCCCTTCAAGATCTTGACAATCACGCGGATCAGGAAGGGTAATTTGTCCTCTGCTTCTTTTGGCTTGACTTTGCCTAGACTCTCGTCTTGGCTTTCGACGTCAATCTCAAACGGCTCCATCTTGCGCTTCTTTTTCTCCTTCTTCTCCTCGCGCTTGCCCATTTTGCTCAGACGCTTTTCTTGCTTGGCTGTGAGGATCAGAGGCGGCGGTGGCTCGAAGACCTCGACAGCGGGTGTGTTCTTCTCGTCTGCTGATGCCACGAGGAGTAGTGCTGTGACAGCAACGTCGACGATAAAGTACGACTCGATCTTTGACGCGATGCCTGTGTCAATCTCCAACCAACCGCCACCCGTGCCGTCGCGGGTCAACTTGGCAAGATGTTGCGGCGACTCGTTGTGCTCCAGTGTATACTCGACGCGAGACCACGAAGGCGAACGCTCAATGGTAACGCAGAAGGGCGAGGCGAGTGCGGGATGGACGAGGAAGTGATGTGAGCTGTCCTCATCCCAGACAAGACGAGCACATTCCCTCTCTGCCAGCATGACCGACGAAGGATCCTGCGACCGCTCGATGGCCATCTTAGTAGCAGGCGAAGGCATGAGAAGTGCGACGAGGCCGTCATTGGGAGGATGTCTCCTGGACTCTTCTTCCAGAGTCGTAGTGAGAGCTTCTTGCCAATGCTTGGTGTCGGTGACTTTGCTGCCTGAGCCATTGCTGTTGTGGCCGACAACACCGCTAATGATGCTACTTGCCGAGGAGCTGGGCTCTGTCTTAGGGGCTTTATATGGCTTGTTGGGGTCATGTCTTGTGAGTGTGACATATGCTGAAGCCGACGTTGGGTCTAGGCGGAGGTTGTAAAAGGGCTGTGATGCGGATGAAAGGCTGTATACGGGAGCATCTTTCTCCTGGGTCAACTTCATGCAGTAGACTCGTCCCTCAGACGATGAGGCTTGCCATCCATTGGCGACCTTCCAGTAATTCTTGAGCTGTTCAGTTGTGCTAACTGTGGGCACAATCGGAGGCTCTTGTTGCTGAACAGCTCTATGTGGCCATGTAGTCTGCGCAGACTGAACGCTCATAGGACTGATAATGGGCGGCGGGTTTCTTGTGGCAGTAGTGGCTGGTGTTTCATGGTATGTTTGACGGCTGACAACAGCCCGTGGCATTTGAGTGGGTTGTACCTCTGTGGGAACATAGTTCTGTCGGCCAAGTGGCACTTCGGGATTGTATGCTGGGAAGATTGAGCGTAATGGCTGTGCAGCCGACGACTCGCCACCCAGAGGCGGCTTGGCTATCGAACTTCGCGATCGGTCGCTGCCGGTTCGAACGAGAGTGATTCCATGCCCGGTGTCGGAGCGCCCTGGGATCTGAACTGTTGGTCTTGGCCGTTGAACCTTGGCAGGCCGTTGTTCTTGTTGTTGGCGAACAGGGTCGAATTCAATGGGTGTAACAGATCGGTTCTGCGGTGTCTGGCGTCCATTCCGAGGCGGAGATACAGGCTGAGGCGACTGAGATGGTTCGGGAGCCATGGCTTGTGGTGTAGCAGCGCGTCGATCGCTAGGTGTAGGTGCTCTACGCTCGCGTGATTCTGAGCGACGAGGTCGAGGAGTCTGGTTGCGTGAGGCAGGCGGCGGCTTGGATGCGTTCGGGTTCGGGAATAGAGAGAACCCTCCTGGGGTTGGAGTCGACATTTTTCTGTATCAAACAGGATATAATTGAGAGACGCTTCTTCCCAGAAGAAGAGGGTATCGCAGGGTATCAAAAAAGGTCAAGGCTAGCAAGACGATGAATTAATTGTGAACTGTGAGCTGCTACCGCTTCATGATCAATTCAATTGTCGAATCAATGAGTATCTCAGATGAGATAAAAACAAATTCAAAAGACGGTAGCAAGCCTAATCAACAAAAAACACACGCCATTTCATTGATATTATATCCTGTACTCTCCATCTACTCTTGTCAGCGTTTTAAGCGCTCGCAGTCAACTAACACGGCCAAAAATAGCATCATTTTAGATGGACCAATCGGCGGGCGCATCACACTGCAGCAACGACTTAAGCGCTCTGGAGACGCGCTCGAGTGAGGGGAAAACAGAATATCATTGGGTACGCGAAAATGATTTGGGTTGGACGGGGAGGGTTTTTACTGGACTTGAGAATTGAAACTGGCGGGTGATTGATGTGACTGAGGTGCTTGGAGGAGGCGGGGAGTGGTGTATTGAGAATGAGCTGAAAGATCAATTGGTCCTATTGAGCATCCAGAACGGCTATTAAATCTCGGTGACATTGATTCAAAGAAACCCCTGCTTTTTTCCATCTGTCGCAAACAGATCATATTCCGTCATATCGGTCTTTATTGAAGGCCTCAAAGACATCTTCTCTTATTCCCGCTCGACCGTCTAAGCGACCTTGAAACTCGACAGTTCACCGCTTGATGCACGCTGCTACTGTTACATACATGAACTGCCGTGTTGGCCACTTAACGTTAAAAGAATCCATGTAAGATGTCTGTGGGTTGAGTTAAATCTCGGACCTAGCGATGGTGGGTGCTGATAAGCAGCATGGACTGGGCGGTAAATATCACAACTCGTCTGCCGGGTTAAGCAATCTCCACGACGATCTCGGGGTCGAGAGGCACAGCATGTTTCGGTATCGGAACTACAAGGGCAGACTGCATGCTCTTAAACACATCAGCTGTGTTGTTTGCTGGCTCCATCAATGTTATCGTATGTTCGCCTGAGTTGAACTATCTCTTCATGAAGATACCCGTTGATATTGGCATACTGACACATACTTTTTGTTACATTCACATCTCGTCTTTAGTATTCGTACAAGACACCGCCATAAAATCAACACCACAACCTCAACTGTACAGTATAGCCAGCCCCCGTTCTTCAGAGCAGCGTAGATGTTTCAATATCCTCCCAAAACGCCACAGATGTATCACCTCTCTTCCCTTTCGTATAAGGTATATCATTGTCCCTTGTCCCTTGGCCGATCCTTAGCCGTAAGTCCGTGTATCCTCTCCCCACGCTGCTCCATCTCCTTCTGCCTCGACAGACGAACGTGCTCGGGCAATCCCCACCATTCTCGCATAAACTCCTCCTGGGCGTGCGCTACTCTGGCCTTGCGCTCTCGCTCCCGCTGACGCTCTATCCGCAGGGCGAACCATTCCTCACGTGCATCGTCGTGAGCGTCTTGTGTGGCGTGGAGCTTCATGCAGTTGTTCATTACGCGGTGCTCGGGGCGGCAGGCGAAGGAGACAGTGAATGTTCGGCCGAGAGCGCATGCAGCGAAGGCTAATTGGTGATGTTGTTAGTAATGTGTTTCTATGGTCTGATGTCCGTGGTATCCGGAGCTATATCTCGGAGGTAGGAGTGTAGACTCACCCTTAATCTCCTCGGCGCATTCTTTTCGGACTTTTTGGTAAAAGATATCTCGGACTTGTGCCTCTTGCGACGCCGATAGAGGTAGGGGATTTCTCGATGGGACTCCAAGCTTCTCCTCGGGCACCGGGGGGTTCTGGGCGGCCATTGCGGCCATGGACGAGCGCGCGGGGCTCGGAGTTGTAGGTATCGTAGAAAAGACGCCCGGCCAACGTCGTAATTGGGCGTCTATGTCGTCGAGATGTTCGTGGCGGATCGTCAAAGTCGGCTGGAGCTACATCGGACGAGGAGCTTGCGGGCCAGACAGAGGTGAGCCCATGAGTGACGGCAGAATTAGTTGACCGCCTTCCACTTTGGGGTGGATCGGAAGACAAATTGCGCCGGAGGACGAGTCAAATAATCATGAACAAGATCTGGAATTGTTCTTCAACTTACATCTATAAAGAATAAAAAATTCTAGGTAAAACTCCCTGGTTCATCGCTAGATAGAAATGGCGACATCTGTTTACCAGTAGAGAAGTATGACACGTGCCCATGCAGAGCTCAATAAACTTCTACTGCAGATGTTCAGTAAGCTTCTCTAACCTGAGTCGATGTTTCTTTGAGACAGATCAAGGTTATAAATGCGCATTAGGGCCTCAAGAAATGACCGAAGTTATCATGCAGGTTACAAGATTTCTCTTGGATATGAATAGCCTCTTGGAACCCTCTTCGTTCATTGCTAGCTACCTAAAGTTCACTCAGGCGTCCATGGACATGGACTGTCTCACACTCACAAATCCCCCAACTGTTTAAATCGTTCCAGCAGGACGATCAATCATGGAATCAACAGAACACGCTCCATTTGAGCACGCGCACAAGGGGCTTCCGCGGGGAAATCCACTTGTACTTCGATGGCAGTTTGGATATTGTGGCCCCACGTGCCATTCGCAACCTCACTTGCAAAGACCGACTTAACTATCAAGCGCGTCAGACTTGTCAGCATTGATATTGATAATTTCGAAGAGAAAGACGGGGAGGTTCAACGTTTCTATATTTGTATCTCATTACTTGATACTCAGTCTCTTCGAGATCTAACGTCTTGTCTAAACCAGCCCGAGGTTAATATGTTGCATGTGATACAATCGTATCACTGGGTTGTCGAAAATGCTCAATATTTCGACAAGAATGACCACCTATCCTTGTTTGAGACACCCAGGATAATTGCGCTGTCTAATCTCGAGAAGAAGCTGAGAAACATCATACAGATCCCTAATTTTATTCTCATCCTCCATGGCGGTGACCGAGAGCGTTACGTCTTGCGAGGACTAGCAATTTCTCTTGGTCCGCTTTACGTTGTCGCAGCACAGTATCCTTTACGGTTTTCCTACAGAGCTAGCTTGAGATACTTACTCCGGAACTTCGAAATCCGCGCGTGAAGCTTCATACAACAGGAAACAATGCGCACTTTGCTCTTAGAGCTTTACTCATGATTGTCGTAAGAGACACCTTTTACTTTGAAAGAATCTCAATAGCTATTTCCAATATTTTAGGTATCCCATTCTATCATTATAGTGATAGTGGGGAGGAGCTTATGCGAGATTTGATAAAAACACCAAGAATTAAGTACCAGGCTATCGTAACCCCTTTCACTGCAATTTTAACCCGCCCCGAAGGCTACTGATAATTTTCTTAGTAATCCATGCGGCACAGCACTTTAATCTGTATCGGTATTCAACGCGATTGCCCAAGCATCACTGCCCCCAGTACCGCCAAGTAGCGACAAGGACCCAAGTAGGTTGAGAATTGTAAACAACACAACATAGCTAAGGTAGCGGGACGCCAGCTTTCTAAACCGAACTAAAAGGGAAAAGAGACAAAATTATCGCTTGAACAGCTGGGTGCGAGCGAGCCTTATTCTAT
This sequence comes from Fusarium sarcochroum, assembly GCA_013266185.1. Taxonomy (NCBI): domain Eukaryota; kingdom Fungi; phylum Ascomycota; class Sordariomycetes; order Hypocreales; family Nectriaceae; genus Fusarium; species Fusarium sarcochroum. Next base: position 49,372 of record JABEXW010000458.1, on the reverse strand, counting down.
GCCTTGTCAAGCTCATGCCCTGTTATCTAGTACTGAAACATCGCCAACTCGCCAGCAAACCAACAATGTGCGAACGTGAGCGCTTTCACATTGCCAAGCGACAATCAAATCTCCTCTTCAAAGAAACAGCCAGTCATTTTATAGCTTTCCGAATGATTGTAACCATCTTTCAGGCATCTCTAGGCAGCATCGTCTCTCATTGGCGATGTCTCGGATGCCGAAGCCTCGTTATAATCTCTGTCAACCGACACAGCCCAGGGGTTGGATAGATCAACAATCTCGTTGCACAAAATTCGAGACTCGAACTAAGTATCATCGTGAATGCGAGAAATGTTTCAGATCTAATTCAGTGGTCTTGTTTTGTGAAAGGTGTTGTTGTTGAAGGGATATGGAGTAATCGACGCTGGATGCTGTCTATAAATGAACATCGATGCTCATCCTCAGTCATCATCTCTATTACTCCTTAAACCCTATCACAAGTAGTTCTTAATCTCCACTTCTACATTCAGCATGTCGGCTACTTCTTCTGTCACTCACACTCCCGAGAGTCATTCCGAGGGCCCATCCCCAACCAAGGATCTTCTCTCTGCCGTGTCCTCCGCGCTGGACAAGCGCGCAGGCAAGGACATTTTTGCTATTGGAGGCAGTGTAGATGCCGACAACAATGCGTCCGATCCTGCTTCCGCTAAGTCCAAGTTGACAATTCGGTGGGACAACAAGAACCGAGATCATCATCACACTCTCAAGTTACCCATCAGCGACGATACCAGTAACCCAGACTCCTTTACTTCGTTGCTGATGGACTGTGAGCCCGCCACCTTTGGTTTTGGTAAGCAAGAGGTTCTCGATGAAGAGTATCGAAAAGCTGGCAAGATGGACACGGACGAATTTTGCACCAACTTCAATCCTTACGAGCATGGTATTATCGACACAATTAACCAAGTCCTGGCTCAAAGCAGTTGTTCGGATGCTAGAGGGCTGGGTGTCAAGGCTGAGCTTTACAAACTAAATGTCAGTGCAAACAATTACCTGCTGTTCTTCTAGCATACGCTGACAACCATATCGCATAGGTGTACTCTGCTCCTTCTGGCAAGTTTAAGCCCCACGTCGACACTCCACGATCTGATCGCCAGATGGGCTCACTTGTTGTCTGTCTTCCTATCAAGCACAAAGGTAAGATACCAAATTGCACATGTCTGGGCTTTACTCATCATATTTCAGGTGGTCAGCTCGCAGTCCGGCACGGTGGCCGCGAGATTGTTTTTGACTGGGCGTCTCAAAGCTCTGATACGATTCAATGGGCTGCCTTTTTCTCCGACTGCGAGCATGAAGTGTTCGAAGTCACAGAAAGACACAGGATGACATTGACCTACAACTTATTTTGGACGAGCTATGGTCCGGCTTCAATGTCTGATCACCTTCAGGCCTTAGACCAAGAAGCTCTCCATTTCTATACTGCCCTAGGAAACCTTCTCGGCAATGAAGAGTTCCTGGAAGAAGGTAACTCCATAGCCCCTGTACTTTGATCCACTCCCCTACCCCTACTAAGCACGGAATACTAGGAGGTCTCATTGGATTCACTTGTACCCATGCATACCCTCATACTTCCAAGTCTTCGGTGGACAACTTGCACCACATGCTCAAAGGCCTAGACATGGTAGTTTACCAAGCTCTCAAACGCATGTTGAGCACAGTCGTAGTTACTGTAGCCCTCGATGACTCAAAGTATCGACAAGAGAGACGAGAATGCCGGGAATCTGAAAGGGAAGACAAGAAAGGGTATCTGGAATACCTCAGGGTAAATGATCCAGATTTGGCAAAGACTCACGAAGTACCTTCCGACGATGAGAGTGATTCCGAAGGCTTTGCGTGTATCAGCTCGGCACCTAGACCTGCGATTGTCTTTGACGAAGAGGACTATCACTACGAAAGGGGCATACTGAACCCAGCTATCGTTAGGAGTCCGGGCGGCGGGTTGGGGAATGAACGTTACTTTCGCATGAAGGTTACTTGGTTGAACTATTCGCCCGGATCGAAAGCCTCCAAAGAACTGTCGGTTGCATTTGTTACAGTGAGTTCATTGAGCTGATCGTTACTGTTGAGTACCTAACAACACCTGCAGTACGGGAACGAACCCGGTATTGATGCCTACTACACATCGGCTGTCATTATTGCGAAGGTGAAAGAGTCCTCGCCTGTGTACAACAGCGCTACCAGTGGAAGTGAGACCGATGAGGACGGGGTTTAAATGCAGAAGGAGGGTTGCCAAGTAGCAGGAAATGTTGAACGAAATCAGTTGTCAATTCAATACATCGAGTACCTGTCATCGTAATCTGTCAGACTTGCTTCATGAATGCATTTAGTTGCGACCAGTACTTGTTCAAATTACTATAAATCGTGTATTTCAATTGCAACCGATGGTATATAACAAGCACGTATCAAACCCAGCTCCTTGTGTTTCCCGATTCCATTGGACATTAAAAGATAGATAGACACAACTCCATGCGCCACAACCTCCATCTCGTCACTCTAGCACCTTTCCCGTCGCTTGATCTACTGTTGAGGATAGGCCTGAGGAGGGTAAGGCTGCTGATGAGGAGGCGGCGAGACAGTAGCAGGAGGAGGAGGGGTGGAGTAAGGGGTCTGGGCAGAAAGCTCACTTCCATATGGCTGTGGCGTCGGCGCAGAAAGCTCGCTGCCGTATGGCTGTGGGGGCTGTTGGTGCTGCTGCTGCTGAGGGGGGTATTGTCCGTAGTTCTGCTGGCCCTGGAACTGCTGTTGCTCTTGTGGAGAGTAGGGAGCTGCTTGGGGAGGAGGATAGGCGCCCTGCTGTTGGTATGGGCTCTGGGCCTGCTGGTAGGGAGCGGGAGCATTTTGAGGAGGGTATTGCTGCTGCTGCTGCTGCTGCTGAGGGACAAATTGTCCAGGAGCGGGCTGCTGCTGGTATTGTTGAGGTGCACCCTGGTGCTGCTGAGGCTGAGCAACTTGGACTTCAGGGACCTTGTTCTCCATCTGGTAGTTGTTGCTAGGAGTTGTAACACCTGAAGTGTTGACAGCAAAACGACCCTCCTTGCGACCACGGAGGAACATGACGAGGGTCCAGACAAAGGTAACGATGAAGAGAATCCTACGAGCGTAGTGTTAGTCAACCACTACTTGTGGCTGAGGGCTAGGGACATAACTTACCAGACAAGAGCGCCCAGACCAGCAATAGCAGAGAACATGGCCAGACCAGTCTTGAAGAGAACGACATTCTCACCGTCGCGCTTGAATATGCTGCAAGTCTTGCTATCCGTAAGACTTCCATCATCTATACAGTCACCAACGCTAACAGGGACGACATATTTGGCGCGACGAGCAGCAGTGGCAGTCCAGGCCGCGAGCCAGAGGATTATCAAAAGGCCATCAAGGGCAAGAACGGCGATAATGTGGTAGGCGCTGCGAAGACTGGGGATCTTTTCTGTGAAGACGGTGTAGGCGACGACGACCCAGGTGATGATGGCCTGGAAAGGAGAGCGTTAGTTGTGTATGAGGAGCAAGGTATGGTAGACTTACGATAGCGAGACTGAGACCTTGCTCGTCCAGATACGCATCGTGGATCATACGGGCACAAAGGCCAACGATGATGAGAGAGACAAGGAACTGGAAGCCGCGGATGATGATGATCCAAAGGGGAGTTTTGAGGACATGGTTCGCCTCGGGTTTCTCCTGGGGTTGTTCCATTTTGTGACTTTCCGAAGAACTGATGTGTTTTGTAGTGTGAATGTGATCAAGTTGTAAGTGAAAGCCGCGTAAGTCGCCACAAAAACTAGACTCTCTGCCAAAGATTTAAGAGGCACAATAGAACGACGGGAAGAAGAGCGGCGTACACACTTTCACCCATGGCTTGAGCCGGGCAACACAAGAGCCTTATACATACGTTTCGGCCAACCAAGGCCAACTCGAGTCAACTGGCAACTTAGACAATCAAGCCCAAGGCAGATTCAGGACGGATACCCTGGCGGATGGCTGCGTTAGCGTCCTTCAGCCGCACTCAGCTGGCCATTGGCGAAGCTTCACGGGCTCCGTTGGGCGCTCTCATGAGTGGAGCGGAATCAAATGAGGTGTTGAACAGGGAGATCATTGTTTCTTTTCTTGAGAGATCTCTCGTATTAAGTCGAGGGGGAGAGCTTACACTAACCGTTGGTAGGAAGGCTATTCTCAATTCTTTCATTCTTTTATCCATATCTTGTGAAGTGAATCATCTCACTGTTAGATCGGACCATCTTGGAAATGTCCAGCCTGGCGTTGAAACGCCCTGGTGATTGATCGACAACCAGCAAAGCAGGGTCAACACCACCCTACTTTAACCCCCTGCACCGGCAAGACAAAGTTAAGTGCCGTTATAAGCGGAGTGGCGCTCAGAATCGATATTGAACACGTTTTGGGCGGCGCGGTAAGCCACTTCGAAACATTTCCTCATTGACACTTTCAAGTATTTCCCCTGAGGCGTGAAGGTTGGAGCAACGTTTCTAGCTCTCTTTTTACATAAAGGGGCACTTGGACAAACATCTAAGCTTAATTTTTGTGTGCAAAATACGCGATCTCAATCTCGGGGAGCAATGTGATATGGAGAGGGACTTGTCCCAGTAGAGCATGCTTCGCGAATTACTATGAGGTGATTGGCCAGGCAAACAACTTTGAGATGCATATGCAGCAAGGATTCACTTGAGGCCCCATCCTGTGCGCTGATCCCATGGATGAGAAATGTGCCCAGGGAGCTTTTCACTCACCTCCAGGGCGTTCTTTGCCGAGTGGCAGTACAACTTACACTTTCTTCTACCTTACCAGGAACGGTCGTTTGTTATCCTCTTTTGGAAATCGTGAGACGGGCTAGTATCGTCTCATTGGAGAGAAGCCAGGAACGTGACGGATGTGAGCTGAAGTGGAGGTGGAGAAGCTTGGGCTGTGCTTTTCAGCCGTTGCGCTAAAATGTGCCTGAGCGGAATGCATGGGGCAGAGTGCGGAATTGGGCCTTGTCTGGGGCTCAGTTTGAGGAGATTAGAGGCCAGGCAGCCTTGTTATCTAGACATTGACGTTGTCAGTTGTGGAGGAGGAGTTAATTAGTCTTGGGCTAGGAATCCATGTCTCGCTTCATGATACATCGCATCAAGGGTTCATCAGCGGGAGCCAGAGCCGTGTGCAAGTAAAACAGACTAAGGTCTATTAAGCGGTGATATGTTATGTACTAATTTATAAGATTCTTTGACCATTGAGTCCACTCATGACAATTCAAACGCCTTCCACTCTCGACTTTTCCCGCCCTATCTTCATCGTTTCGTATTTGACCAAGCCCATCCCTAGCTTGGATCTATTCTTTTCTGGGACACCACGTCTGTGGTTTCATGATCCCTCAGTTTTTGTTCTTTATGTTCATACATTCGTTCATCATCTCCTTTGACTTGTCATCATTTACTGCTCGTTAGGACCCTTGATAAGGACCTTGATCGCCTGTCCCTCCTTGACCTTCTTGAAGGCCTCCTCAGCCTGCTTGAAGTCAACAATGCCAGTGACGAGCTTCTTGACGTCGACCTTGCCGGTAGCAACCAGCTCAACAGCAAGAGGGTAATCACCAGCGCCGTATCGGAACGAACCGCTAGCAGTAGCCTCCTTGATACAGAAGGCCATGATGGGGAAGGTAATGTCAGCCGCGCCCATACCGCCCTGCACGTAGCTACCGCCGTTCTTGAGGACGTGGATAGAGGCCTGGATAGAGGGCTCAGCACCGCTAGCGTCAATGACAACGTCGGCACCATCGGGGAGACCAGCGAGCTCGAGGATGTTCTTGGCGTTCTCCTCGGGAGCGATGCGCTGGGAAGCGTAGACGTGTGTAGAGGCAAAGTCCTTGGCAAAGTCGAGCTTGGCCTGGACAATGTCGACGCTGACGATCTTGGAGGCACCGTAGGCGCGAGCGACGGCGGCGCAAAGGAGACCGACGGGACCGGCACCCATGACAACGACCGAGTCACCGGGCTTGACGCGGGCCTGCTTGACGATGTGGACGGCGACGGCGAGAGGCTCAATCAGAGCACCCTCCTGCTGGGAGACGTTGTCGGGGAGCTTGAAGCAGAAATCGGCGGGAGCGGACCAGTAACCGGTCAAGGTGCCGTGGTAGGGAGGTGTAGCGGCAAAGACCATGTCGGGGCACAGGTTATACTTGCCAGCGAGGCAGTTTGCGCATCGACGGCAAGGGTATCCAGGCTCGAGAGCGACGCGGTCTCCGACCTTGAGTGTCTTGACCTTTGATCCGACCTCGACAATGGTACCGGCCGACTCGTGGCCTAGAACCATGGGGTCCTCGACGACGAACTTGCCAATGGAACCGTGGACCCAGTAGTGCACGTCGGAACCGCAGATACCAGTGTAGTTGATGGCGACGAGGACATCGTTAGGGTCCTGGAGGGTGGGCTTGGGGCGCTCCTCGAAGGAGACGTCGCCGGGCTTGTTGAGGACGAAGGACAGGTTCTGTATGAGGGTTGGGTTAGCTCACTGCTCGACGTCATGAGGGGCCATGATGGCGGGGTATGATATGAGGTGAGATGCTTCGAACAGCTAGGGTAGGATATAGACATACGCTGGCCATTGTTGCTATGGTTTAGCTGTGATGAGTTGAAAGTAGGTTAAAGGCGAAGAAAAGACCAAGAGCAAGAAAAGCAATTGAGTCGTGAGTCGAGGGATGATGGAGAAGAGTCGTTACAATGTGGGATGTCGCGCTCTCTTATATGGATCGGAATGTGGGGAGTTTGCAAAAGACAACAGCTTGTCAATTATCGCCGCAAACACGTCAAGACAAAGAATAGATTGAAGCTGAGTTTCAGATCACAAGTTCAGTTCCATAAGAATGAAGAAAATCTGCTGATGAGGGCGACATGTGCCAGCTCAAATACCCCGTACCATCCACCCACGGATGAACTGATGGACATCACATGGCCATCCATCTTTTTTTCCCTCTCAATTGACAATATCCAACACCTACATTACGGTAAATACCCGTAGAGTTGACACGCCGCCGCCGCCATGATGTTGTACCCCCCACGTCACGCACGATACGTGGAGCCGCGATAAGTTATGAGGTGAATTGAGCTTGAACTTAGCCTCACCAATCAAGAAGCCATGATATGCTCGACCATGCGACCGACAGTGCCACAAGACCTCGTAGAATCTGCCGAGGGGAGCCCCATCATTTGCGAATGGCTTGTCATGACGGGAGCGCTTCAAGCAGCACTATTTTTTCTTTTCTTCTGACGATTCCCATTTAGCCAGACTCTTGCTATTTACCCGCTCCAATCAGATACCATCCTTGGGCGGGCTTTGGTGGACCTAGATCCGTCGGTGAGAGTTAGACCGGCAAAGCTCCAAGCGGACCTGAGACCTATTCTTCCAGAAGGTAGCTAACCTGGGAATAGCATTGGTGCATTGGCTCATCTCCAATATCAATTCCCCTTGAAAGACCCAAATATCAACAACTTGGGCTTGGGCCGGCTGTCTGTTGCTCGGGGAAGGCCGTAGTTTGTTCCCAACAGACAATACCAACGCTATGATCTGAGAGAATCATAACATAGTAGGGCTCTGACTTGTTCTATCCGGCTCGTTCCCACCCGGGGAGACACCTACGCATACGCATCCCACGTGTTTCTTTTTCCCAGCGGCTTCCGGCGTTGTAGCCGGGGTTAAAGGCTGATCACTTGATCATCTCACTCTTACATGCATTCCTTCCGGAATGATCTGAGAACGGTGAGTCTGAAATGTATGCATTGTTTGCCAACATAACTTTTGTCTTCCTGTCAGTATCCGTACTCACTCCAGAACCGACGGGGCGGAGCGGCGCCGGTGCGGAACTGCAGCATTGGGAATAGCGTCCGGTCCGGTGGAGCCGGAGGCGGGGCGGGGAGTTCCGGCGATAAGCTTTCGGTGATGTTAGCCGGTCCGCATCAGAATGAGGGGAAAGCTGGGTTCTTTGAGCTATGAATCTGGGGTTGGACTGTTATATAAACTGTTTAAGCACTCAATTCACCTTGATGGACTTCCCGTTCTGGCTCGGTCATGAATGCCTCCAAATGCAGCTGGATATGCGAATCGGGGAGTGTCACACATTGTAGATGTCACCTGTTCTATCATGTTTTAACTTACCTGCATGGTGCATGGTGCACGATGAAGTGGCTCAAATACGCATTGAAGGCATGGCAGTCAGTAACAGAGAGCCGATACTGATCATCAGCATCAGAATCCGATGATACAATCCAGGCAGAGTGGTTGTCGAATATGAACACGGTCATCAACACATACCACCTTTTTGTATCAGATTCCCGATTGTTCAGTTACTGTGTCCCATTTGTTGGAAGTGTCAATTTGCATAAGATAAGGAGGAAGCTCTGGCTACCTGAGCTTCACATCAAATATGTAACAAACAAGCGACTCCGCGCACAAAACATGATCATTGGATAATTATTCGTTCGTTCATCGAGGCATTCTCACAATAATATACAACGCCAGTTGAAACAACCTCACGAATCTCCTACACTTCCCGACCGCCATCTAAATTAGCGCCTGTTTCCATTCTCAGCGCAGTATTAAGTAAACGGCATCAATTAACCCAGGTTGTAGTGTTCCTCCTGGTGGCTGGTAGACCCGTGGCGCTTCGTCGAGCTCTCATGAGGATAATCGTGCTCGATGCTCGGCTGGCCAAGATGCTCCTTGAGAGCAGATGGGGGAGCACGGCTTGCGTCGGCGGGATGGTGAGACTGGTGCATGTCCTCTTGGTAGCCAGGTGTATCGTTACTGTTGAAACAACTCGTTAGCTATGTTGACCTGCTGTGTCACAAGTGTAAGGCCTGACTTGCCTGGGCTTAGACTGAGTGGAGGGCACGCCGGGAACGTTCTCTACCAGGGACTGGATCTGATCTCCTGTACGGACACCCTCGGGCTGCCGTGTCTGGTTGGTTGTTGACTCGAGACCCTCATTGCGGGCGTTTGAGGTAAAGCCCTGCTGTTCGCTGGGCTGCTCGGTGGTGTGAGACTGGTCGCCGGTAGGAGCCAGCGTCTCCTTGAGCTTTCCAATAAGGTCTGAGGCCATTTTGAATTAAAAAGAGTTTGTAGTTAGATGAAGATAGTTATTCAATGTGAAGGTGATGATTGATGATGAGAACGACTTCGCCCGACCTCTCCCTTTATATAACCTCCCTTCCCCTCACCATGGCCACTTCCATCATTATTCTCTAACCTTGAAACTCTCCGGCTTCGCCATCACAGAAACCTTGTCACCATCGCCTTCTCATTCGATGCTAGAGGCTCCCTTCACTAGCTAGCATGCGTCATGAGAAGCTACCCATGACGTCGAGTGATCGACAGAGGCTCCATAACAGCGCGATAAGCATAATCTAAACCTAAAATTGGTCCCCATTCCCTGGTCCATTTCTTGGCTCAACGGCGACCTTGTTCCTGGAACCACTCGAATGATATAATTCCGATTGGGAGATCCATCGTGACATTGGCCAAGACGTCGACGCCACTACTTGTGTGGTCAAAAGATCCCGGCTAAAGACATCATGCGTGGGTCCTAGGGGTGCTTAAACCCTTCTCGAATGTCCTGCCAAGACGATAAGTCTTCGACGGGCTGCGGTTAGTTAGATAAAGTTCAATTACGTAGATAGTCGCCGAGGACGTTCGTGGTTTTGATAATACCTCATGTGGGAATAGTTGGTCGTACCATGTAAGCAATAGTAGGATCCAAACTTGGATAGTAGTCTACGTGATACAGACACACCGATGAGTGCCGTGTCACATGAAATGGCACAATCACCCTGGCCGACTAATCGCAACTTCAACTTCAATGACACTTCTCTTTCGCTCATATGTCTATCATTCGAGATAATCACCTCTTGAGCATCATCCACAATCCAACACCCACAACAGCCGCTGCTCCAGCCCAGTGCAAAACAACCATTGCAGCAGCAGTTGTGTAACTCTTGAACTTGTCCGAAATCACCCTTTTCAACTCAGCTGCCTCGTTTACCCAAGGAAACTCCTCATCTGGCACCGGCTTGTCTAAGAAGTCACAAATAGGTCCCCATCCCTCTCCCATGCGGTACTCTAGAAGCCGTTCCCTAGGAACCATCTCTCTAATCACCCTATGATGGCGCTCATACGTCTCTCTCCCCTTCTGTCGCGCCTCTTCACCCGTCTGCGCTTGGAACAGACCTAGCATCTGTTTCCGCGCCGCTATACCTGTGACGGAGCCCAGAAGCGGCTCGACGACGGAAATGCTGAACCGTATCATCGGATTCCATAGCATTTTCAGTATACCCTCGTCTATACTCTTGAACCAGCCGTGGTAGTCCGTATGACCAGGATGACTTTGGCATCCGGATACGCCTCGATGAGCTGGGGTGCAAAGGCTGAGCCCACATCAGTGACTGCCTCGCAGTGACCCCAGAGCTCGTCCCACTCCTCGCGAGTGAAGGGTCTTCCAGTGTAGGTTGGGAGATTCGGGAATGAAGCATCCGCAGCACGATTCACAATGACCAATGGCTTGGAGATTCCATAGCTTCAATGCCGTGATAAACGTCTTTATAGCCCAACATTGTGAGAGCCTTGGCAATTGATGCGGAGCCAGTGCGAGGCAAACCCAAAGAGAGGACTTGCATGGGCTTGGAGCTAGGGTTTGCGATGTCTGACATTTTGAAGTCTTATTGCAGAATGGAAGTAAACGCTCTTCGGATTCGGGAATATCTGGTAAAGAGTAGGCCACGAAATGTTTTAAATGACCATTGCTATGGTACGGCACCCAGGTTAAGTAGGGAACATAAGCCACCGATCAGGATCTGTTGTTTGAAACATGAGATATAACCCCTGCGGTAAAGGCCCAGGCGATACGCCACAGTATCATAGCAAATGCCACTCATCCGACCAATAAATAGACAAAATCCCCTGTTAAGGAAGAAATGACTATGAAACCCTCATCTTCTTCAGGCAATATATATATATATATCAAAACGTAGAGTTGGGTCTGTTGTGTGAAAGGCACGACTTGGCTCGACAATCCTAGAGCTCTACTAACCAATCACCTTATTAGAATACTCCTGCAGCTGTCATCTCACACTTTATGCCACTGGCTACACTCATCTAGGCTCGTTTCATACACGCCATAGCAAGCAAACCTCACAAGCACTCAAGTCACATTGCAAAGATATTCAAGTAATTTTCAACGTTTAACTTTATTCAAGAAACTATTTCCGTTTATGCAGGTAGGTAAACTCAAGGGAACTGGAACTTCCATCCAATATTCCTCATCATAAAGTCTTCCCCCCTTGATCCTCCGCTCATTACGGCCAACGGCGTCCTTCTTCGGGACTTTGTGGGCATTCTTGGGGTCCTCCGGTAGAGAGCCAATGTCACTATGGCTCAAAGTCTTTCTCCTTCCTCGTCCACCTTTTTTAAATGGAACCCTTCCACTATTTTATTCCGTTGTTGGTCCAGCTCATCACCTCGTCTTTCAGCGAAGTGCGTCCTCGCGGGTCGTTGAGTTGGTTTCTCTTGCATCTACCTCAAGCTCTCGAGATGGTAGTTTTTATTGCAAATGTAGCCTATAGCTACCTCCTCTTGTAATTCATTCACGCCTTCTTCTCGTCGTTGTTGTTATTTTTGTTGTTGCGCTGAGCGGCAGCATTGGCATTAACCTTCTCAGAGTCGTGGCGGACGCTAGCCTCGCTCGAGTCAGGAGTAAGGTACTCGCCAAAGGTTCGCTGCTCAAGGTCCATGTCCTTCCAGTCAACACCCTGGCTCTTGCGGGCCTGGCGGCGGAAGTAGACACGCTTGGCGAACTTCCAGAGCTCGATACCACCGAAGAAGAGACCGGCGGCGATGAAGACAATGGCCCACTCCCAAGTGATACCCTTGTGCTTGAAAACAGTGTCGCTGATGACGGGGATGTACTGGATGGGGAAAAGGGTGAGGAAACCAAGCATGATAGCCCAGAAGAGGAACTGGTTGCGCCAGACATCGTGCATCCACTGGGTGAAGTAGAGCTTGGAGCCGGGCTGCATGCGGAAGAAAGATCGTCGCTTGTCAATCATCTCCCAAGCAAGGAAGAGAGAGAACCAGGTAAGGCAAGCAAAGGTAGTAGCACGGGCCTTGAAGACGGTCTCACAGCTTTCACTGTAGGTGTCGTTGCAGTCCTCACCAAGCTCGCCATTGCCAAAGGCGTACAAGCGGAGAACGAAAGTACTGAGGCAAAGAGCAGCGATCCAGAGACCATAGACGCACATATCGATGATGAACTCAAGGGAGAAGACACCAGTCTTGAGAGAGATCGGGGGTCGGTGGAGGATACCAGCGACGGCACGCTCAAATCCGAGACCCATGTCGGGAAGACCAGAGGTAGCCATGATGATCCACATGATCTGGACAGGGGCGATGGGGAAGACAGAGAGACCGGTTCGGTCCTTGAAGCAGAGACCGACAAGAAGGACAACGGCTTGGGCGACGTTGGTAGCGAGCACGTGGAGGATGAACTTCTGGATGTTGTCGAAGATACGGCGACCCTCCTCAATAGCGGCAACAATGGAGGCAAAGTTGTCGTCGGAAAGAACAATATCGGAAGCATCCTTGGCGACATCAGAACCGGCTTGACCCATGGCAATACCAACATCGGCGCGGCGAAGAGAGGGGGAGTCGTTGACACCGTCACCAGTCTATTCAAGTTAGTATAATGTTCTAAGTGGGATAAAGGAGTTGGACATACCATAGCGCAGAACTTGTCTCGGCGGTGCAGAGCTTCAATCATGCGGACCTTGGTTTGAGGAGCACATCGGGCAATAACCAGAGGAAGGAAGGGAAGTTGGTCGACTTCATCATCGGTAAGACCATCGAACTGAGTAGCAGTCATAACCATAGTGGCAGCAGTGTCCTCAGCGACGAGATCCATGCGAGTGGGCAGGATACCGACTTCAATGGCAATAGCCTTGGCGGTCTCGGGGTGGTCACCAGTAAGCATGTGGACGGAAATACCAGCCTGGTGGCATTCTCGCACAGCAGGGGCAGACTCAGGACGAGGAGGATCGTATAGACCAACAAGACCACGGAAGACGAGATCACACTCAACAGTGGTACGGTCAATCTCATCACCCTTTTTCATGTCGACGTTGTAGGGCTTGGAAGCAAGAGCCAGGACACGGAGACCCATACCAGCAAAAGACTCCATGTTGCGGAGGATCTCCTCGCGGAACTCGTCGGTGATAGGGACCTGCTCCTCGTTGTCCTCAGGGCAGTAAGTAGAACAAGCACCAATAACACGCTCGACAGCACCCTTGGTGAAAGCAAAGAGCTGGTTGGATCGGTTGTCCTTCATGATAACAGACATGCGCTTGACATCAGAGTCGAAAGGAAGCTCAGCGATCTCACTGTACTGGTTGGCGGCATCGTGGCTGGTGAGACGGAGACGGTTCCAGTCGAAGCGAGAGGCGAGGACCTGGATAGCAATTTCGGTAGGGTCACCACGAGCGTGCCACTCGCCGTTCTTCTCGTTGACGGTAGCAAGGTTGGCAAGAGAGGCGACCTCGAGGAACTTGGTAAGAGCAGACTTGCTCTGGGAGAGAAGCTCGTTGATAGGAGAAATTTCACCACACTCATCGCCACCAGCCTTGAGGGGAAGCTCGTGGGGCTGGCTGCGAGACCATCGGAGGTCACCGACAGTAGGGTTGACAGGCTCGGTGGTGTTCTCCATAAGGTAGGTTCCCTTACCAGGAGTCCAGGCTCCACGGGCAACCATCTTACCTTGGGTGAGAGTACCAGTCTTGTCAGAGCAAATATCGGTAACAGCACCAAGAGCCTCAAGAGACTTGAGGTTTCGAACAATGACGTTTCGCTCAACCATGCGCTTGGTACCAGCAGCCATGGTGATAGTCAAGACGACAACCAGACTAGCAGGAATCATGGACAGACCAGTAGCGACGGCATAGATAATAACCTGCTGGGAAGCGTTGAACTCGTTGGCAGCAAGGACGATGATAGCACAGATGACAGCAGTACCGAAGAGGTAGATCGCCAGTCGGGACAGCTTCTTCTGGAGAGGAGTGCCGACATTGACACCGAGGAAACGACCAACAGCATCGGTAGTAGTAAGAGTGTAGGCTTCGAGGTATCGGTGAGGCTTAGCAGAACCATCAGGCTTACGCTTCACGGGGCGGACCTTGCTGTCCTTCTTTCGGAGGGCAGCAGCGATAGCACCAATCTCAGTGGAGGTAGCGGTAGCAAAGACAATACCCTTGGCACGGCCCTTAGTGACAGTAGAAGAGCTGTAGGCAACGTTGATACGGTCACCGGGACCAGTGTTGTCCTCGAAAACCTCATCCTCATTCTTTCGAACAGGAAGAGACTCACCAGTCAACATGGCCTCATCAGTCTCGAAGTTAACAGCCTCAATCAGTCTGTAACGAGTTAGTCAGTAAATTGGACCCATTGTCAATGCGGCGATGCGTGAACTTACCGGACATCAGCAGGGATCGTATCTCCGGTCTTGATTTCCACAAGATCACCGGGAACGACCTCAACAGAGGGAACCACCTTGGAGTCTCCATCACGGACAACACTAGCGGTGGGAGAAGACATGGATCGAAGCGAGTCCATGGTCTTCTCGGCAGAGTATTCCTGGAAGAAACCGACGGTAACATTGAGACCAATAATGAAGGCGACAACACCACCCTCGATCCATGACTTGATACCGAAAGAAACAGCCATAGCAAGAATAAGGACCTTGGCAGACGTCAGTAAGTGACACCATCTCCAAATAGTGCAGGGATCCTGGTTAGGGTAATCACGGGAACGACGGGGAGCCTAATCAGGCGATATGCAAGCCGAGACTCGAGGAGCGAATAAAAAAAAAGAGGACATCGAGATATGCTTAACCATAACTCTGAAAGAGTGGGGGCTAGTCTTGACCAAGGGGGAAATATTCTGGTAACTCACCAATGTCATGGCGTTGGCAACCTGGGCAATGATGATCTTGAGGGGCTGAACACCATCAGCTTCACCCAGATCGTTGTTGCCAAACTTCTCATGTCGTTGCTTGGCCTCGACCTCGGTGAGACCGCTGAGAGTATCTGTCTTGAGCTCCTCGACAACTTGGTTAAAGGACAAGGCGTGAGCTGGACGGCTCATGGGCTCATTGCTCTGGCCCGAGACATGGTTGTCCACGGAGGACTCGTCCTTCTTAGCCATGGTATAAGTCGAAGCTAGCGTGCGCCAGCTTGAAGGTATTTATCGTGGTGATGTATCGACTCGATGATTGTATGGTTTGTATGTAATTCGAAGACCCTTAAGCCTATGTCTGGGGATTCCTGTACAGATAGATCAGGAAGCCTTTCGTCTGGCGTCGGAGGGTTAGGAGCAAGTGAGAGGTCCTTGGGGTTAGAGGTTTCCAAAGAATAAGAATATCGTGCGGGGAGATGGGGAAGTCTTATAGACGTCCATCTCGACGGCTGGGCATGATTGAGCACGAATGCTTATCTCGCCGACCCTCTCGCAGTCTCTTGGCTCAAGTCACTATCGGGTCGAGGGAGTGTAAGTTCCATCATTATTTCTCCAGCGGACCCCACAATGCCAAGCATGATCCAATTTTTCCTTCTCTGCTGGTGTTTCTCTCTTCCAAAGGCGGGGTTTGCATTGGGAGCGAGCGTCTTGGCGATAAGACGAAACCTTGGTTGTTGTTGTTGAGAGACCCCCCCGGTGCTTCCGCCTACAAGAACCGGCCTTGTCCGAGGAGCACCGGTGGAGGGCCCCCGGGACCCAGTATTACTCTCTGGGGCATGCGGGATGTGATTGGTGAGCGGCCGCGCCGTTCTGTACGGTGTTGGGCTGCTGAACGGTCCTCGACGGTCGGGGGTCTCGCCGTCCGCACGTCATTTGGAGACTCGGCAGCACCTGTGACGCGGCGTGGCGGGCTCGGCATCAATTGGCCTTCCTGAGTGGGCAGCGGGGGTCTTGGCTGAGGCTTGGTATTCTTGGGAGACCAGGATGAAGTCCTCACCAGAGTCATTACCTGCTCTTGGCTTCTGGGTCTACTGAACACGAACCCGAGCCTTGAAAAAGCGCCGAATGGCGGTCATGAGCTCTTTCGTCTGGGGTTTGGGGTCAAAGCCTTGCTTGGAGCCTTGCTCAGCGTCTCATCTCTGACGCTGTTTCTCATGAGGCTCTCGTGAGGCTCCTCAGACCTGGCTCCCAATCCCGTCACCGGCGGTGGAACCCCTTACTGCTGGTTGTAACCGAGTGCATTGCAGTGCATTGGCCCCCATCGTGAACCGACGTTAGACGAGCAAGAGTGTTGGTTGGTGGTGATGTGAGAGAAGTTGTGTAGGATGCCCAGTAGAGCCACACCCCTCCCACCACACACCATCATTTGCGACTCTTTTCTTTCGGTGGTATTTACTTCTCCAGGAGGAAGGATTGGTATTGGCATTTCTGGGCATACATAATTCTTCCAACAAAAGTCGTCACGTCATTGGATCGTTGCCCGTCATCACCGTCTCGTTAGCTCCGTTTTGTTGCTTTGTCCTTCTGGCCATGTCATGGCACCAGGCTTGTTTCTGCACGTTAGTATATTATGTCGTAGTAGTGTAGGCATCAATAGAGTGATTCGAGAGGCAAATATTCTGAAGCCAATCTCACGACAAAAGAAACGGGGCCGGATAAGAGCCGCTTCTTGTCTTCAGCTCGCATGGCCACGGGCCGGATATACAAGACAAGACAAGACGACCTAGCAGATTACAACAACTCCAAGACCGGAGGTCCGAGACCGAGAGACACAGCATCGCAACACGGCACGGAGTTGTTATCCACTTGATCCCTCCCGTTACTGGCCAGTCTCGTGACTTAATCCCTCCGTGGACCGTGGAGATCTTGGGGTCGCGATCAGATCTCGAAATATGTTTGGCTGCTGGCTGGGCCTCGTTCACACGTTACGCACGCACGAAAGCGGTTTCTCAGCAAATGCCTTGCAAATCCTTGCCAAGGATGAGGTGCAGGCACTGCCACCCTTGGCAAGACTTGAGGGTGTTAGTCACAGACTCTTATCTTTGCCCAGAGTCTGAAGGAAACCTTAGCTAGTTACAAGTATCTAGACGTTAGCGCCTTCAAATAGGCAGGGGTATCAAGCCGGTTGCAGACTGAGAGGTGCTAGTGCACTAACGGTTCAGACGCCAAGATCTTACCTTTTGATAGTATTTTGCCACCCATCTTATCTGACCTCTGTCAACTCCCTAGCTGACACGTGATGGCCTTCCACTGCTTCTAGAAGCCATCCCGGTATGCGAGGTACATGGTACGTAATCAGTCCTCCACCAGATCATCCAGGATCTCCTCCAACGTGACAATAAGCTTAAATCATCGGCATCTTGTTGACTATGGCCCACTATTCCTGGTAATGTCCTTTCAGAATTCTCTGCGCTATCCCCTTTAGTCGCATTCCAACAAGGTCCCAGAGGACGAATCACATACAGTCCAGTCTGCCCGTTGCATGGCGATTACATACAATACGATGCCATGCAATTCTCTGCGACTCACGCGCATACATGACAAAACACGCTAGCCTCCATATTGTCTCCGTTTAGTGGAAAGCCGTAAAATAGACGGTAAAGGAAGCAACTGGAGACGAGGCGACGATCCCTGCCTCTCGCATCAAAAGAGACGCCGGACGCGGAGACGCTGACGCCTGACCAAGCAAGGCGAAATAAGAGAAGCGCCGTATGCCGCAGCAAGACGTAGGATAGGATAGGGTAGGATTCGTTCGATCCACTCTAAAACGGCACTCTATCCTCACAGAAACGGGGCGCTTATGGCTAGCACAAGGATTCCCTTCTCTTACAGGCCACTGGCTGGTCTCTGTTACATACATGCTCCGTACTGCAAGGCTTTCACGGGGAAAATAACGGGTCACTCAAGGCCTGCTATTGGATCCGCCCTCCGGATCCTGTCTCGGGGCGGACACAGCGGGGACTCCCTCCCCACGGAGGTGCCCCGGTCCCCCAAGCACACACGACACAAGAGGCCCAGTTCGAGGCTCTTTGTGGCGGAGATATCATCTCTCCTGAGGGGATAACCCGGATGTGTCGGTCTCACGGCCACAATCACAACACTCGGTACGCACATGAGACAGCGCGTGGGGGGGGCTTGAGAAGAATCGCAGCACTACTCTCTCTTGTTATGGGGACTTCGGACTTGCCTATCTCCGTTCGGAGAGGGAAGAAAAAGAAATTCTGCAATGCAGGTCCCAGAAGGACGTTTCCAACTTGCTCGCCATGCCTCCTGGCTTGCATAGAGTGGCTTTTATTTGCCGTTGTTGCCGTGCAACAGAGTCAAAGGCGTCTGTTATACAGCACCAGACTGGTGATAGGATCCTCTCGGGCAGCAGCGGACGGCACTTCGGCACCAGCTACGAGAATCACAATCGGGATTCCTTTATTGCGGGAACGGCGGTCAATGTTTGCAAAATCTTGGAGAAGGCTGGGGACCCGGGGCCGGAGCAGTCATGTTGTTGAGATGAGCAACAATTGGCAGGGTCTAGCAAGTTCAGGCACGGACTAAAAGTCGGCCGGGGAGTTTGAATAGGATCGGGGAAATCCAAGCAACTGTCGGCAGATGGCGCGCTCGGGCTTCGGCGATCAAACAGTATATCCTTTGCTTCTTCGAAGTCTTCTCGGATGACATGACAGTCTAGTTGCGGCTCTGGCTGTTAGTTCCCTCTAGAAGTAAGCCGAGCCTTCTAGATGCGAGCCATTCAGAGTCGTCTATTATGCCAATTCTTGAAACTCATCATATTTTAGGATTCATTTTTATCAGCCACAGCGGATGAGACTCTGCAGGCTCTCCTTCACGACTACCCTCACCAAGAACTTGGCAAGATGGAACTTGGCCGAATGCTCACAATTTCAGTCTTCGTTTCTAGACTCAATCGTACCATTTTCATCTCTTACCGAAGGACTTGTCTTGGCTTTTCCAAAGCCCTGGCATAAGCGCCAGATTTCCCCAGGCTTCCGCGCCGGCTGCACAGGAACCCTGGGGTGAACTATGTTGAAAGCTTGGCTGCGTCGATATGGCTGAAGTTGGTCAAGTTATGCGGTCTGGGCCCCAATGATTAGAAGGCCTCAAGTTGTGAGGCGCTCTCGAGACCTTCATGGACGATCCCTGTGGGGGTCGTAACTGTCAAACGCTCTGAATAACAGCACGAAAACTCGGCTTAAGGTAAACTATTGCTCGGGCATTTTCGGCTGTTATTAATCAAGTGTTGCAGGATCTTATCCTCTAAGATCCATCCGTAACACGCAGATAGATCTACCTTTCCTGTACGCGTATGGTTTCCGTGTGCTGAATTTATAGAGCGCAAGATAGAATGTTGAAGAACTGGCTACAGGGTGATCACTCTTGTCCCGCCTCTGAAGGGTCCAGTATCCACCCACCATCTTTGAGGTTGAAGAAGCCAAGTCCGTACAAGGCGCCAAGTTTATTGAAAAAGCTTTTCAACACGTGTCTGCGTGATACCAAAAATCATCACAACCATCCAAGGTTCCTCTGTGACAATATTTGCTGCAAGAGGGACGATGAGACCAAGAGGCGCATCTGCAACACAACGCAACGCAGCGCAGCGCAGCGGAAAACGTCCACCCCCTCCCTCAGTTTTCTCGATGGCGGAACGGTCAGCGGCCCCACAAGCGTCTCATTGCCAAGACCAGCGGGTGTCTTAGACTTGCGAGGGTGATGCAGGGATAAGATAGGACCCAGCAGCGGAGGGGCGCGGCGGAGCCACTCGTAACAAAAACGAGAACAGAGGAGGACACGTGCCCTCCGCTGACGACCCCGGAGCGGAGGTGTTACATCAGGGAAGAAGGATCTGTTGAGGGGTGGTCTGGGGGAGGTCAGATAACGATGAAAACGACACCGAACGGCAATGCAATGGTGAGAGACCACGGTGCTGTGGCACACATCTCCTCATTCGTTAGTCGACATATGCTTCTCGCCAAGGTGATCTTGAAGCGAAGAAGCATTTGACAAGACCTTGGCTTGGGGTTCTAAGTCCAAGACAGTAACACGGCAGCCAGCTAACGACCACCCAGCCGGTGACAATCGAAGCCAGCCGGTCGGCGCACTCCGAAAATGAGCAGATACGACGAGACAACCCTTGACAGATATCACAGTGATTGAAGTGCAGAGTTTTCTTTATCAATGGAGCGCAACTGCCTGAAGGGTAGCTGGTTGGAGGAATCTTCAACCGTTTGGTCGATCTACTTTGCAGCAAAACAAGGGCAATCTAGTAAAGACGTCACAGTTAGACCGCTCGTCAATACATGTCCGAGAAGCAGGATAGCAAGCATTGTTGACGACAATTCGGCATACAGAAGAAGCCTGCAGGATGAGGTAGTCAAGCGATCTATGATGACCTCGGACCGCAGAATCATCGGCCGGATAGAAGGGAAGTTTGGGGGCAACAAAACAAGCACAACATACATAACCAGTCACTAAGGCAAGAAAGCCAAGAAAAAGGACCAAGACTTCTCGAGACACGCCCAGCCTCAATGCTTGAATCGATGAAGCATGGAGGAGGCAAAAACGCCCAGCTTGCCAAGAGACCTACTGTTGTAACTAACGTCCAGACAAGACACCGACGCTCAACCATCCTTGCTAAGGATGGTCAACATGCAGACCAACGCTGAATGGTCAAATCACCGTCGTTGCCAGCCGTTTTCTCGGATCGACAAAGTTTGGTAGCAAACTGCCACAACCAACTCGACAACACCTCACCAATAGCCATGCGCAGGGACACAGAGACAACGCACGCGACCACATTCAGAAAACAACCTCGTTTTTACAGCTGCCTCCCTCGAAATAAAGGCCCCTCCCCCGCTGCGTGGAAACCTCATTAAAGAGCTTGGCACTGAACTGCTCGAAACTTTGTCTCCCCAACCGAGCAACGCTACGGTAACTTAATCTGCACCCGGGAGGCGTCCCGATGGTTAAAGACCGAGGTGGTTGTAAGGACAGGACATTATCAGACAAGGGTACGTTTTCCAAAGAAGCAAGTCAAAAGTCGCGTGAGCTAACATTGACAATCAGAGACTCTGCATATTAGTGACCTAGGCCGTAAAATGCTGAGGTTGAACATCTTGGCAATGGCGCCGGACGGGCTCGCTTAGGTTGACAATCTCAATATCGACATGCATAGGTCAGACAAAAGAAACAAGGCAAGGTCAAGGTAATGATACGTTTAATGAACAAAATCTGGGTAGAATAAAACGTCTCCGCCCAAGCAACAAAAGCAAAAACCATAATTCGCCAATATCCCCAAACACCCAAGCAGCTAGCTTCCCTTCATGTCGTTACATTCGTTGCCCTTCATCACTCCTACACCTTGGCCATGTGGTGAAGACAGCACTTCCAATCTCCTCCAGGGCCCTGTCTAAACACGCTGTGGCACCAAGCCTCTGTGGCAAGCATCTCTCCGTTCTGGAGCTTCCACGCCGTGACGCGGTAGTTGAGTGCCGAGGCCATGAGGTCGATCTCGACAAACTCAGGCTCGTCGTGGATCTTGTATGCGGTCCAGGGCTCGTACTCCTCCTCCAGGTACTCGTCGAGCGAGGGCTCTGTTCGGGGCGAGTAGACCTTTTTGTCGGGCTCGCAGAGGACGGCGTCCTTTGTGATGTATTTCCACATGACCTCTGGCTTTTCGGAGGTGAGGGCGCGCCAGAGAAGGGCTGAGGCGTCAAGGGTGCCCTCCCTGTTGCGGTGCTTGATTGTTCCCTTCTTTGGTTCGCGTTCGCCCATGGTGATGGTTGTGTGTTTGTAGTTTGAGTAATTGGTTGGTTGGGTCTTTTTTGTTCAGCTTTCAGAGGTTGAATGAGTTGGATTCACAATTGGGAAAGTCTGGTAAGGAAATCTAAAGTCATCTAAAAGATCCTGACGTAGACCTTGGATTTCTTGCATTTGCATCTTCAAAACCTGGCATTGTCAGATCCCTGCTCCGCCTGACGTCAGCGCTGCGCAAGCAGGATATGCGCGACCAATTGTAACAACAGCTACAGTACAGCAACAGGTTATGTTAAACTTATTCATACATAAATGATGCTCAAATACTTATTTCCTGTTGTTCTAGAAGTTTGTCCGTCTCTATTCTCTACAACTTGGTGATCGTCATTGTGGTGCATATTCTCTATCAGTCTTGGCGTTGAGAAACACCATCTAATCTAGGCGTCTTCTTTACAACGCACACACCACCACGTTTCTCCTCAATTCGCTCTGATAGCAAGGTCTATTCTTGGACGGGAAGGTGTTCGGCGTAACTTTATTTAGTGTTGAAGATAGAGAAAATGCCAAGTCGACTATCGAGAGACTAGACTTTTGTCCGTGGTGGAGAGGCAAATAGTGGATGTGACGTCAACTTGCTCAAGAACCAGGGGTCCAAGACCCTTGGGCAGAAGCGGTGAATTGGAAAGTAAATCGTTTTGATTCATCATGTCGTGAGGTCGTTATATTACTTTCGTCAAACTAAATACATAATTTCCCTTTAGACAAAAGGTATAGAGGTAGATGGATGGGTCCTGGTCAAACAACCCTGCAATCCATCAGAAACTAACAAACCAGACTATCCTGTCCTGCCTTTTCCCTCCTAGCGCCAGTGTAGAAAAGAAAAAGTGTTTGCGTCGTGCAATCCTAGTCGTCTAATATGACAAAAACAAAGAAGGAAAACATGTGTCGTTCAGTGGAATCTCTCCTTGATGTACACCATGGCTGCGAATCCTGCGCAGCACTTTGTGCTCATCTCATGCTTGCACCACGAACACTTGATCGTCATGGACAAACTGCCCGCGTAGTCTGTTGAGCCCGAGCTCAGAACGCCGTCGGGGTTGGACATGGCCTCGTATAGTCTGCTGGGCATGTCATGGTAGCGTCTGCAAGCGCAGCACTCGACAAACATCTTGGCAGATGGCTCGCTCTGGTGGTGTTGGTGGTGCTCGAGGTTGGATTGGCGGCGGAGAGTCTTGATAGCCGCCTCGGGGTCCGAGAGGGTCGGTCTATGGCCCATCGTCGGACTGTGGACGGGGACCGGGGATCGGAGGCGACCTGTACTCCTCTCCTTGTGTTTCAAAGTATGCGTTGGTGTTGAGGCGAAGCTTCTTTCGTCAGAGGAGTCAATTACTGATCTCTTGGTACGTGGGAAGGTCGAGCTACGGAGGTTTGCGCTTGAGAAAGCTTCCATGACTCGGTTTGCTGCCTCTTGGATAGGATCCATCTCTGCGTCTGAGCCGCTGAGATCAGAAGGCTCGAACCGATCGCTGGGAGCAATGCGTGGTGAGTTGGTGTAGGACCAGTAAGGACTGACTTCTTGTCCGAGGTTCGCGACCATGGATGGCTTCACAGACGCGATGTTAGGAGAATGCCCCATTTCGGATTGGGGTGGGGTGGTATGTGGTGTGCTCAAGGGCGACACGGATTGCACTGCGTCTGAGTACGATGACTCTGAGGAGCTTGTCATGGGTCGACCGCTTGCTGGTGAGTGGATTGCTCCTGGGGAGAGGTGCTTGGATGAAGTATGAATGTGTTGAGCGTGGATAGGCGCGCTGTTGACGTTCAAACCCTTGGGAGCATGTATGTCTGTCTTTGGTGGCACTGGAGGTCCGGCAGAAGGCGAGTTCGTGTTAGGCTTGGGCGAAGAGCCGTCCTTGCTTGCAGTCGACGAAACCGATCCTTGCGCAGAATGTCCACGGCCGAACGCACTCTTGGCAGCCTCTCTAAGGTTCCATTTCGTGACGGTCACAGCGGGTTCGGATTCTGCAGTAATCGGCTTCGGCCGCGCACCGGGCGAAGTCTGTTCATAGCGGATGCTCGGGGGATTATGCTTAAACAACTTCTCCCTGGAAGACCGAGTCGACTCTATCGACTTTCTCGATTTGGGCCCAACGGGAGCGCTCTTGGCGGTTGATGGCTCGTCTGAAGGTGTCTGGGAGGGGTTGAGTCGGGTTAACAAGGTGAGAGAAGCTCCTCTCTTTGAGCTCCTTCGTGGGGGTGTTGGTGGGACGGATAGTCCAGAAGAGGCAGATGCTCTTCTAGGGCGGGACTGTGTCGAGGACACCACTGGTGGTCTCGAGATTGTGATTGTATCTTGCTGAGGAGCGCTCTCGGAGTCCTTGGTTTTGATGTTCAAGGGCGCGATTTGTTTCATGCTCTGGTCTGAAGCACGATGCGTAGGCGCTGTCTGCTGCTGTTGGACTTCGCCACTGTTAGGCGAGCTCTTGCGCTCTTCATTATCCTTGGGGTCTCCGGTTGTGTCTGGCTCTCCATTTTGGTCCTTCTTGATATGAAGACCACCTCTTCTGTTTAGGCCCTGGGCCTTGTTGTACAGAATCTCACTGTCTGGTGTGTGCACCGTGATTTGCTCTCCCTCGTCTTCCGTATCGTCGGCCACCGCGCAATCGTCACTGACTGAGCCGCGTCTAAGACGAGCGCTCCACAGGTATATATTGACGGATCCCCTTCTTTGGGGTGATTTGGGCGATTTTGAAGACTGGCCCCTTCCGCCGGACGTGTTGATCGAGATGGGCGGGTATGATTTCTTTTGAGCGTCTGCTTCCTTGTTGTTGGCTTGTTGAGGGTTCACCTTCAGAGGTGTGAAAGAGCCGTGGCCGAGGAATGTCTTTCGCATAGCCGGGTGAACCTTGCTATTCCCTTGGGCCTGATCCTCGAGGACTTTCTTGTGGAAATCCTCCTTCTTCTTCTCCAGCTTGACTCCACCAAGGAAGCCGGTGGAGCTGGTTTCATCGAATGATGCCCGCTTGATCTCAAAGGAGTTGCGGAAAAGGGATGTGAGTGAGCTGGAGCGGCTGCGCCTAGGTTCCTCGGGGTCATCGTTGTTTCTGCCAATGGCGAAGCCCAGTAAGCTGGATGATCGCGACCGTCGCTTTTGTGTAGGTTGTGTCGGCTCAGTGATGCTGCGCCCTTGGGTCGCAAGCACGGACGGAGGAGGTGGAGGAGGCTTGCTCAGCTTTCTACCTCGAGGCTTGGGAGCATTCTTCCAAGCTTCCTCGAGGGCTGCATTCATAGCCTGTTCCCGTTCTTTCTCCTTCTCTCGTCGCTTCTCCTCTTCTTTCCTTTCGAGCTCCTTGCGCTTCTCTTCTTTCTTCTCCTTCTTTCGGCGGTCATATGCCTCCCAAGTGGGTGATTGACATACTGAGCGCTGCTCCTCTACTTCGGGAGGAAACATGAAGGCCACAGTCTTCTGGCCGGACTTATCCGATGGTGATTCCTTAGGGAGTAGCTCGTGAGATGTTGATCGGGCAGGGCCGTGGCCAACTGGCTTTCGAGGAATCAGGTTTGGCGATCCTGATCGCGCAGGAGCTGTGTGAGCTGAGAATAGAGGCGGAGGGACGGCGGAATAGTTTCGCACAGGCGGGGGCATTTTTTTGTCCTTTGGTACCAATTCAAACCGGCGAGGTGGGTGGCCTGGGCTTGGGGGAACAGCGTTGGAATCTGTGCATGCTGAAGATGGAGGCGTAGAGCCTTTGTGTGATCGCTGGAACTACAGAGATCAGTCAGCGAGATCTCTCTTTGTTATTCTGGGGTGTTCAGGTCTTACACTGAGCTTCTTCTCCAAATCAAGCATACGCTGCAAGCTGTTGGAGCGAGTGCGCCCTTTTGGCTGGGCCGGTGCCTGAGCAGTCTGTAGCATGATGAAGCTTTTACGGGTTCATGCGAACCGTCGACCTGAAGCTGGCGACTGGGCGGGAGCGCCTCAAAACATGCGAGGTCTGTGAGACAAATGTCGGGAGAAAATACGCGTGTGTATGAGTTGTGTCGGACAAGATGAGCGCAGGTGGGGTGATGGTTTGCTGCAGGTAAGCGCAATGATAATAAAGCTGAGAATTCCTCAATCAGTCTCGGGAATCAACAGCGGGCGTCTGCAGGTGGTGAAGTTTGGCCGAATGCGCCAGGATGAACTGCTCGTTCTGTTGCTATGCTGCGTTCGGCGGTAGAAGCTATCGGGAGCTAACGTCAAAAGCGGTGATGCTGTCTCGGTGGTGTTTGGTCGCTGCTGTGATCGGAATTCACTTTTCCCAGTCATTCATTTCCGCCTTCTTTTCCTTCTCTAGAAAATTGAAAGAAATAACGAAAGCGGTGAAACTTTGGTGAGAAAATTGACGGATGCAGCTGTTTTTTGTTGTCGTGGCAGTGAGATGATGTAAAGGCGGTGGGCAACAGGTATCTCGTGATGTGGAGGGTTGAGATGAGACGGCCGAACCAGAAACCTAACCAATTCCAATGTTGCACGGGAGGAAATAAGAGGATGATAAAGAGAAAAATATTCTGGTGGCATAAGAGTAAGAGAAACGGGAGCGCAATCGGATCAGGATGAATGAGTACGTAGGATCCTGGCGCAACGTTGGACTAGCATCCATCCATTTACATGGATATGTAAGAGATAGATTAAGAAAAAGGGAGAAGCAGGAGAAGAGATGAAGGATGGGCGAAGGGGAATGGGAATGTAAATTGTAAGAAAAAGAAGCAGTGGAAATAGAAAATTCCAGACAATTCCCCTGCTGAGGTTGTTCTTTGTCTTTGCGGTAAATTGCAGGGCTCAAGCAGTGTCACTATCAGGCAAGCAAAGCATCCATGGCAAGCAAGCAAGATTCCGATATCCCAGCTGCAGTTCTTTTTCTGGGCTTACAGTAGCTTGACTAGTTGCATCAGGCCAATCCAAAACTAGCTGAGTAGCGGGACGGCATCACATCCCACATCCATGGCACGGCATGGCATGGGCTGGTGTAGTATGGATCATGCCCGTTGATGCGTGATTGCGGGATGGCGGCATCGGTTTCTGGAGCTGGCCATTGAATGCCCGACCAGGGCAAGCCACTGCAAGACAGCCCAACGATATCTACGATCCCCTGGCAATTTCTCAATTGTTACTGGATACTTTAATTATGATCATCGAAATGCTAAGTCGGTCTGTTTGGACATGGTTTGGCAAATATGACCCAAACTCATCTTGACATGGTTGTCTCAACCCCTCTCCATTGCCATTCAACCATTGATCTCTCCAGACTCTCCCCCCCCATGACCTAGAAGGCTTCTGTCACCTCAATTAGACCCAAACTCAGCTGCAGGTTGCTCGTAATAATCAAGCTGTCGTCTATCCGTTGTGGGTTGGGTCGGCCGAGAATACGAACTGATGAGGTGGGCGCTAGAGACGTGCGTGGCTGAGGTGTCATCCGTAGACCGCGGGGCGTCCAGAGCTGCCATTGGCTCGGCAGCTGCGGGACCGGATCCACAGGGGGGTTTTAGTGGCCTTACAACGCCCAGAACCATTTTCTTCAGTGGGTGAAGCCGATGGGCTGGTCTTTTTTAGGGTGACGGGCTCCAAAAATAGCAAAACATGGACTTAGGATCAACAGATCCATGTGATCTGACGTCTACTAGAAGCAAAAGCTACACGAATAGAAACAGGGCCACTTCCCCAAAAGGACCATCGATGAAAGCACAGATGTCTCAGTCTGGAAGGATACGAATTGATGGCGAGAGCCAACGGTTCTGGATCAATACTCTGGGGTTTAGCGGCCTGCATGGCGACTCGTTTAGGACTTCGCGTTGCTTGGTGGTTAGACCTGAATATGAGAACATGTGGTACTGTCATGAAGCTTAACACACAAGGTAATGTTCAAGGTGGTTGGCTGATGGGCGCGATGCATAGAAACCGTGTGCCGTGCGACTTAATGCGAGATGAAGGCTGGATGATAGAGGAGGTTGAGACGATAAACTCAATTAATATGGACTACCTGAGAAGGATCAAGCGCGGTGTAGTGCAACACAACGTGGCAGGCTTGTTTTGTGCCCTCGTTCCTGATCCTCCAAGCCATTGATTACATCCCAGCCTTTTTGTCGATCATGGCGGGACAATCAATCAGAACCTTATGACATGACCCAACCCCCGCCGACGAAAGACACAACTAAGGCATCATTCAGACTAACCAGAGAGTCTTCTAGTTGCTGAGTTTAATGCGCGGTGATGTGATACATCTGTGAGGGAGATAATCGATGTGTTGTTTCTATTTTGTGTGCGGTAATCTATCTGGGACTCAGACCCGTGCATCGCGGGGCTCTAGACGGTGTGCCGAACATGGGCCAACAAGAACTTCACCTGACACGAGTGAGGCAAAACTGGATAGCCTCATGAAGTAAACTGACTGTTGTCTACTTCAGCTTCATTCCTATTATGGCGTTCCTATAATCTAGTGCTTCGGATCAGTGTGAATTCTCGCTTCAGGTCTCCCAAATGGGCCAAGCCGATTACCAGAATGAGAACAGCTATCTTCCTCTCCGATTGCCTCTCCGATGTGGTTAACCTCATGATGTGAATACGATCATTACCAAGACAATGGTGGAGTTTCGAAATTCCTTCCTGCAAAGTCCACCATCAGGCTCAGGTCTAAGTGGCCATGGCCTCACTTTGCTCTCGTATTCTCATGCGCAAAAGTCCACGGCGACTAGACCCTGCAAGCACCTGGGGCTCTGTATAATTATAGCAGAGCATCCACTCTTGTGCTTTGCGTCCACGGCCAACATAACGCAAGACATTATAGGCGACATTTGATCTAAATAGATCAAGCATGTAAGTCGAAGTGAATGGGTGAGCTATTTTACTGCAGTTAGTCTTGATAATCTGAGATCTCTGATATTGGGAGCAATGTCCGTTATCTCGTTGGTGGATCAAGAACCATCTCAAGAAGCCTACCCTAGGTCGAGACCAACAGCACAAAATTCACCAACTGTACCTCCGTCTCTTGATAAAATAAGAAGGTTCGGTATCTGAGAAGCGTACTGTCATTTTGGCTTTCTTTCTGGTTGACTTGATCCCATATTCAATCAACCATTTGTGCGTAGCAGTACCATAGTGACAAAGAAGACAAAGAACGAATGAGTCGCGGAGTTCAACCTACGGCAGAGAAACGGTTTCAGGGACGAACATTGCATCGGTGATCTCTTGACCTCACACTCGGTTGTTCTGTGTATTCCGGTAGTAGATGATCACAGAGGTTTTAGCACATGATACCTGATGCTCCCTTACTTATAGAATAAGCATATTAAGTTTCCCAAGGAAGCGGTTACTTATACGACAGGCTGGCTACGCGACCACTCTGTACCTGCATCTGTATATTCAAGAAAAATGCACGATGTAACAACAGAAGACAACATGGAACTGCTGTGGGAGTTACAAGAAATACATTCCGAACACAGGGCCACAGAGATCCTCACTTCCATACCTTAGAGACCAACTCTTCATCGTACAAGCAAGCAAAGGCTGTGAATCACAGCCAGAGGATCTCGTCAATGACGTCACAGCCCTTTGCTCCCAACCTACAAAAACACCATTTGCACAGGAAAAACTGTAAAAGAGCATCCAGCTCCGAACCGAAGCCATCAGGAACGCCCATGAGATTTGCATCCTTTGCGCCCTGACATCCCAAGACTGCGGCGGATAATCCGAAGGAGGGTTCCCTCCTGTAGCCATTACATAAGCAGCCTTTTTCGTCGCTCGGACCCAGTTCTTCCGAGAGGGCATCTTATCCCCGCTCACGTGAGAAGGAGTCTCGCCTTCCGCCCACACATTTGCCAAATTCCCCAAAAATCTCACCGCGCAGCCGTCGACTCACCATCAACACCACCACAGCAAATCATTCACCATGGGTAAAGTTCACGGATCTCTTGCCCGTGCCGGTATGTTGCGCTCGCCCATCTCGAAATCTTTGTTGACGTCGCTAACTCTCACGCAGGCAAGGTCAAGTCTCAGACTCCTAAGGTACGACGACACCACGATTAGAAACACCATCGATTTCGACGAACACGATCACTAACCATCTGGTCCAACAGGTCGAAGCTCAGGAGAAGACCAAGACCCCCAAGGGCCGTGCTCTCAAGCGCCTCAAGTACACCCGACGATTCGTCAACGTCACCCTCACTGGTGGCAAGAGAAAGGTGAGCAGATCTGATGAGACACAACAGCAGGAGAATGCGGGCGCTGACGATGCGAACACAGATGAACCCCAACCCCGGCTCCTAAACAACTCGATAAACGACAAGATTTACGGTAGCGGGATGTTGGCTTGCGGACACGGTTCAACACAACAATGGTTGCTTCACTCAGTAATGGGATGATGGATTGGGTTGGGTCGCATGGATAGGCTGAGCCCCTTACGAAAATGAAAAGGAAATGGCGAAGAAGCGCTACGACTCTACTCGGCGTCCGGTGTCAGTTGTCAATACAACAAACATTTGTTCGCGACTACACATAATTTTACTGCGACGTGAATGCCAACACTTTCGCTGGTGAAGACGAGCGACAGAGCCTCCAAGACGTGCTTGATGATTCCTGCGCAAATCGTAGACCATCCAAATCCTCCGGGTTCTCGGCGAGTGACTCACATTGATGACATCCTTGACTTGTGCATGCCTCAGGATCCCCATCACGAGTCACGTTTTGCGGAAATGCCAAGCTACCTGAATCTACGTAGACAGGGACATTAGATACGAAAACATTTAGCAATAACGACCATAGTTAATTCACGCTCAATATCTACCAATCGATATCCTGATGTTTCAATGTTGCTCTTGCTTTGCGGCTCACTGTATGTGTCACGTGACATCAATTTCCACCTTGGTTGAAGATTCAGGTTACTCCCGTCCAAAGCAATCAACCTCACACTCACTGTCACTCATTCACAACTACTCTCTCCGCAAACCAAATATCTCTCAAAATGGCCGAGGTTGAGATGGATGTCGACGTCGACGTCGAGGCGGGTTCTCCCCCCCCTCCCGCTCGTAACGAATCGGACATGCAAACACATACAAAGGCCACGGCTGTCCGTTCCATCGAGGGCTGGATCATTGCCGTCACAAACGTCCACGAGGAAGCAGACGAGGAAGCTCTACAAGACCTGTTTGGCGAATACGGCGAGATCAAGAACATGCACCTGAACCTCGATCGAAGAAGCGGTTACGTCAAGGTAAGCTGCGCTTGGACGCGAAACAGGACAGAACGGCCTGCTGATACAGAGTGATCTTTAGGGATACGCCCTTATTGAGTACACAACATTGGAGGAAGCTCGCGCTGCCATCGATGGCGCGCACAACCAGAAACTTCTCGACCAGACCATCTCGGTAGACTTTGCATTCGTACGACCCCCGCCTGGTAAACCCGGCCGCGGACGAGGCGCTGGCGGGCGAAACCGAGGACGAAGCAGGAGCCGCAGCCCCGAAGCTAAGGAACGTGAAGAGCGCGAGGAGCGCGAATGATTGGAAAAGCACAGACGAGTTGAAGAACACATCGCGGGAAGCAGCGGCGCGTAACGAAACGAGAAAGCGCATGGACTCGTTGCATGCAGAATCGCCGACGTGCCTGACCGAGAGTTAAGAGCACGTTGGCAGTATAATGTTTATACATAAGGTATGTCTAGCTATTCGCCTGCACTTGGAGTCTCGGCCTAACAGGTACACAAGATCAAAATGAGAATGAAATATGACCCTATGGCCACCTTGCTACTTGGAAGGCAAGGGAATGGTGCCTCTGGGACTTGAGAACTTAGACCCCGCAACTGGGTTTCGTGATATTATTGTACTGGCTTCTACTTGAGTTGGTTGATCTGGTAGGGTTTATTTGGGCACCGTTATGGCATGGGTTTACTGGGAGTTACAGTTCAAAGCCGTACGAAAACCACGACAGCTTCACAATGGTGCGCGGCAATAACATCTTGGCTGGTCATCAATGCTGTATTTAATGCGGCCAACATGGAACATAACCGATAACATGTTTAGCTCTCTTATCAAGTTGAATCCTTCACGAATCGCATTCTCACATCCTGTCTTCAGAACACCCACGTAAACGATTCCTTCACGTGGAACTTCGTCGATTGTCTGCTCGAATTAGCACATCTCTTTCGCCTTGCGTCAAGGCAACTCACCTGATATCCGTGCTCGATGCTCCAATCAACACCTTGAAAGCGCCCTCCTCAGCAATCCATCCTGGAATGGACTCGTCATAATATCCAACTGCGTACTTGTCAAGACTGATTGTGATGTGCCTCGTCTCTTCAGCCTCAAGGAACACCTTCTCAAACGCCACGAGCTCCTTTTCCGGTCGCGGCAGCCTGCTCTTCTCGTCATGGACGTAGAGCTGCACAATTTCTGCGCCGGCACGGGACCCTGTGTTGGAGATGGCGAGTGTGATTTTGATGACGCCCTCAGCGGTAAGTGTCTTTGTGGAAATCTCGGGGCGGCCGTACTCGAATGTCGTATACGACAGACCGTGGCCAAAGGGGAACAGGGGCGTGATCTTTGCGTGGTCATAGTGCTTGTATCCCATGTAGAGGCCTTCGCCGTACAGGACTTTGTGGTTCTCACCAGGCCAGGTGTGCCAGGCTGGAGTGTGCTCGATGCGCTTGGGGAACGTACTCTGTTTTTGTCAGCAAACCAGCTTGTCTTTGACAAGTAAATGTCACTTACCGGGAGCTTGCCACTTGGGTTCTGAACGCCAAATAGGACATCAGCCAAAGCGTTACCCGCCTCTTGGCCTTGGTACCAGCCCTGGACAATGACTGGTACTTCATCAACCCACGGCATGTGTACTGGGCTACCAGATTGGTTAACAACGACAGTCCGCGGGTTGGCCTTGACCACAGCCTCAATAAGTCTGTCCTGGTTTCCATCGGCAGGAAGATCCATCGTCTGACGATCATATCCCTCAGACTCCCACTCAGCGTCTACTCCGACTATAACAACAGCAACATCTGCCTCGCGAGCGGTCTCAACCGCCTCTTGGATATAGTCCACACGATCTTGCTCCTTATATCCGATACGACAACCACCATACTTGTGCGTAGTGCCAAACTGCTTCTGCTTTGTAACAGGACGAAGCTCGTTGGTCATTTCCACGCGAAGCTCAACAGCCTTGCTGGCTTCCATGTCGACATCGACGAGGTAGTCAATCGAACCGTCAAACATCGCCTCGCCCTCTTCAGTCCAGTCCCACAGATCGAGAACCAACTTGCCATCGACGAAAAGCTTTCCGGGTCCCACGCTCATGAAGCTGATGGTGTGCTTTCCTGTCGTCTTTGGAGTGAGATACGTAGTAGCCACAGCAGACCATTCAGGCCCAACCTCGTTCAAAGGCGCCGAGTCCCAGAGGAAGAGATCCGTGTTGGTCCTGCGCTGCTTGACCACTGCATTGCCCTCAAACTTATCCCCGGCGAACCAATCGATGTTGACGCCAGGCTTGCCCGATTTCTCAGTGCAGTACTCGGATGCAACGGGGAGCCACTTGTGGATATGGCAGCCTTGAGCAAACGAGACTTTCTGCTGAGATACTTTACGGATGCTCTCGAGCGGGATGGTGTTGTAGTACGGATTCAAGCTCGCGCTGCCTCCACCACCTGCGATATGTCTGTTGGCGTTTGGACCGATGACTGCGACTTTGGTAGTCTTGGGACAAAGCGGGAGGATGTTGCCGTCGTTCTTGAGAAGCGTGAGACCTTCATGGCCAGCAGCTCGGATCAGTTGTCTCGTTTCTTCGCGGTCGTCTTCTCGCTCGGGTTGCTCTGGTGACATATCGCCTCCCTTGAGTCGTTCTACTAATGCGAGCACATTCTCTGCTGCTTGGTCAATATCCTGCATTGAGATGCGCCCCTCATTTGCTGCGGTGACGAGTTTGTCGAGACGCCATTTGGAGGAGTAAGGGAACTCGATATCGCAACCTGCTTCTACGGCCTCAACTGATGAGTTGACGCCGCCCCAGTCCGACACTACAGTCCTATGAGAAGTCAGCATAATTTTCGATGCTCTCATTTTGGGAATTATTTTACCCCTCATAACCCCATTCTCCACGAAGAATGTCCTTAAGTGTATGTCTGTTCATATCAGCGTGGACGCCGTTGACGAGGTTATACGAAGACATGACGGCCCATGGGTTAGCCTCCCGAACCGCAATCTCAAACGGCTTCAAATAGATCTCACGAAGAGGTCGCTCAGTGATGAGTGAGTCTATCGTCAACCTATTCGTCTCCTGCTCGTTTCCGACGAAATCTGTTCCATTCGTCAGCACGCCTACAGCCAAACCAGTCATGGATGAAGTTTACGCTTGATAGTCGCCGCAACACCATTGTCCTGAAGGCCCTTTATATACTGCGCTGCCAGTTTTCCTGTGAGAAGGGGATCTTCGGAGAAGGACTCAAAGTTACGACCGCCGAGGGGATGGCGGTGCATGCAGACTGTTGGTGCGAGAAGCATCTCTGCTGATCGTGCTCGAGCTTCGAGCGCTAGATGCTGTCCGACTTGATATAGAAGATCCTTGTTCCATGTAGCGGCGAGGGAAATGCCACAAGGAAACAGGGCGGCCTATAGTGTTCAGTTATGTGTATTACCGAGCAACTCTGTCACTGACCTTTGTGCCGCCGACAAAGATACCACCGCGTGCTCCATTGGGACCGTCAGTTGTCTTGATCGAAGGAATACCCTTTTCAGGAATGGCTTTTGTCCTCCAGAAGTCTGCGGCTGTGAGCAGTGAGACCTGGAAGGGTTAGTGTTCATATGTCCCTAAAGATTGGGACCTGTCATGCCTTTTCTTCCAAGCTCAGCTGCTTCAGCTTCTCTTTTGCTGCAGCGCGAGTATCTCTCAGATGCTGAATCTTTTGTTGAGGACTACATGGTGAAGAGAACTCTGTATCTGGAGTTGAAGGGGTGTTTGAATCGTTCATGATCTTGCTATTCTTGCCAAAGCTATCTTGAATGACTGGATGCTGATCTTGTTATGCCGTGCTCAAGGTCTGATATACCAAGTCAACGACTGCACGGGCAAGTAGAGCCGAGGTATAATACTACAGAACGCAGAAGGAGTGTGTATCAACGAGACCCAAAGTGATAGCTGGGCTCACTTATACCGTATGTGAACAAGTACGAGGGCGGCACGTAGGGTCATCTGCTGTTGAGTAACATGAGGCGACTGGATAAGCACAACCACAGATCGCAGGGACAAGGGTAGTCTCGAGATAGGGCCTTTTTCTTCACAATTACTGTAAGCAGTAAAAAGGTATAGCCTATGAGAACTGGCTTCTATTTAAACGACCGGCTGAACAAGCCGGCGAACCCAATGGGGAGTGGAGACTAGAGACGGTTTGTGTTTCAAGAGAGAACATGCAGATGGACGGGGAGAGATTATCGACTTGGCCGGTATATACGGACCGTGAGAGCGATGAGGACCCCGTGGCTTCCGGAGGCTGAGCTCTAAAGTTCTAAGAGAGATAAGAGAGACACGTGGTGAATGTTTTGATTGTAACATAAATCCAGATATCTTGCTGTATTCTCTGTGTAAGAGTTGTCGAAATGAGCGTTGTCCTTCGAGTCCTTATCTATAGTGCTCAGCTGAGGTGACTGCTCATCATATGTTTACGCGGATGCCCCCCAAAACCCGACAGCCTGGGAACATATCCAAGAACGAATCGGGAAATACTTTGGGCCATTGTGTCTAGGGTGCGGATTCTCGGCCCGCAATTCCCGTGTTCGGCCGGCGCGTACCGCCGGAGTCGGGGAGAGCGAGAGCCGGGGAGTATCGGTCGGGGGAGGTTGGGGATTAGTAAAAAAGCGTGACTTGTCTGTTAGCGATAGAAGTCAAGGGGTACTTTCGCTGCTGTTGCCTGATGTGGAAGTTCGGCATTTGAAGGATATCGGGCAGGGCTCAAAGAGGATGAGCATAAATAGAATGAGCATGATGCCGACCGAAATCAGTATTTGGTTGGCAAAATTCGACCTAATCTCCGTTATTCGTGTTTGGTTAGACTAGCTTCAGATTGGTCTTCCCCAGATCTGTCAATCAAACTTAGTTGTGTTTGCTAATACAAATGTTTGGAAGAATGATCGGAATGCCGTTTAATCTTAATCACAAGATGCGTTAAACCTTGACTGTCTTTATAAGCTTTTCATGCAAATTGACTCTTGAGATTTCAGCCTCTTCTTTTAGACCTGACAATCGTCTTGCTTTTATGCTTGAGCACAGAAGTTGCAATAAACAACATGTTTTAAAATCTCCGGCGATTAATGGAGCCTCCGCCGTCTCCCGGCTAAGAGGGGCCGGCTCGGGGCTTGTGGCTATCGGGAAACCTCCGCTTGTATACCCCGACATCCGCACGTGGTGTCCGACGATTGACACTCGTCATTCTCTACGGCGTCTTACTCAAGAACTGTCTCTTTTTAATACCACTATAGAAGTTACTATTCACTCATCACCACCGTCATCGTCACGGCGCGCTTCACGCGACTCACACTCGAGGCGACGCGACAATGCTTCGCTCAACAATAAGCCGTTCAAACTCAGAATACTCTCTGCAAGACCTCACAAACCGTCCCAGATCTCCTCTACGCCATTGTCAGCATTGGAATGAGAACAACACAGATTCGGGTCCCCAAAACAGTAGCACCTCCGAACCTTCGGAGCCGCGTGCAGAAGGGTCCGCCGTGCCGCCGGCCGATGGAGCCGCACCGGACAAGAGCAGGACATGGCTGGGGAGGTTCTGGGGGGAACATGTTTGCTGCGAGGTTGACTTCTCGGCGGCGAGGGATCATCTAGGTATGTGCACCGATGGATGGATGTCAGCTTTGGTGAGGTGAGATTGGAGGAAGAACTTGGTCCTTTGAGAGCACGTCAAGAATGCGTCTTGTGATGCCTTCTCCAAGCGGTTGCGCATCTAGATAGAGCATCTGGAGGTTTCATGTGGTTGAAGGCTGACTTATGTCTGGTTGTTATACACCAAGAGAGCGATATCAATGGTTTCATTTTGACTTTCACTTACAGTTACTAACATGCACCCACTTAGCAAACGAACGGACCTTTCTTGGCTATCTACGCACATCAGTCATGATGTCTATGGTCGGCACACTAGTCGCCCAGCTCTTCACTCTGCATCACGAGGGCTATCACGCCGGATTTGGCTATTTCGTCACGGGGAGACCATTGGCAATGACCTGCTACGCCTTCTCCATTGGAACAATTCTTCTAGGTGCCATTCGGACTTGGAGACATCAGAGTTTTATGAGGAATGGTAAGGCACTGGTCGGTGGTTTTGAGATCCATCTTTTAGGAATGTGCAGCATGGTGGTATGTCACGCTTGAAGTGCGCGTGATGCATCGTTGACTAACTTGTATAGCTTCTTCTGGTGTTCTTTGCCTTTCTACTTACTATCGATGTTATCAAAGAGACCGACCCTGACAACACCGAGTCTACTTGATGCTATATACACATGTCGACTAATTCGAAACCGAGAAGAAAGCGCAAGCAAATAGTAAGTCAAGATAATCATCTATATAAAACAGAACACGAATACAAAAACATCCACCAAATATCCCCCCGCCCTCCTTTTCATGCCTCTTCACCCTTCCCTTTCCCACAACTCCTCTGTTCATGCTCTCTCCACACGAGCCCTCTTCTTAACAGGCTTAACAACGGTGCGCCTACAAGTTGTCAGACCTCACACTAACACATAGAAAGGGTGTACGTACTTGGTCTTTTTAGCCAAGGGCCACTGGCCAACAACACCGTCTGCAACGTCTATGCTGCCACTACTCGCGTGTGAAGCGGTAGACAGCGACAGCTCAGAGACATCCGAGTCAGAACTTGCGGATGGAGTATCCTCTTCCTCGACGTTTGTGTTTGCGATGTTTGCTGGCGAGCCTGTTGGTCTAGGACTAAGAGCAGGCTGCAACACAGGAGTACTAGGTGCCTTCTCTTGCCGGTCGAGAGTTCTTGGACTATCTACAATCTGCCAGCTAGAAGTCTCTGGCACAGACGATACGACTTTAGGCTCAGATGTCTGTTTGCCTTGACTCAGCATCGCCTTCGGTGTAGTAGAGCCAAATCTCAGCATCCTCAGTTCATGACTCTCTTCATACCGAAGATAGACCTCCATCGGCGCAACAACCGAAGGCGAGGATGGACGACTGGGCTCTGAGGGAAGGTGGGGACAGCCATCTTCAGAGCTTGCTTCCTGTGGCTCTTCGAATATTGGAGACTCTGCACGGTTGACAAGAGACTTGATAGAATCATAAGGAGGCATCAGGGTAGGATCGGGAGTGTGTCTGACCACAAAGTTCGTGTTAGTCTCTGTCTCGAGAGGGCAAGACTGAGACATACCTGTTGTAAGCACTGTCCTCAAGACTGATGCTACTGTCTCGTCTAGGAGTGTTGCTCACACGGGCAGTTGACGGGCATGAGCCGCCAACACCAGACAAAAGATCCATGATAAAAGCTTGAACGTGCAATGATAGGTAAGAAAGACTGCTTCTGACAAAGAAAACATAACCGAGGAGCGAGCTGACTAGTTATAGGGCTTCCAATAATAGCCAGGACAAGGCCCCTCCCGTTACCGACACAAAGGGACCAATGCCTTTGCACACCCCAGACCCGAGTATCTGGGTCCGGGATGACGAGACTCCTCACAAGGCAACGGATAACCGTCAACACACCCACTTGGACCCAACAGTCCGGACCCCATCTATGCACCGGAATCACATCCCCGACCGGGGAGGTCGCTAGCCGTGCCAGTGCAGAGTTAGAGCCTAGATTAGTCCGGGCTTCCCGCTCGTAGCGAACCCGCGAGAGTGGTTCGCCGTAGGTGGGCTGAAACCCATACCGCCGAGTTTCCTTGGTTCAACTACATGTGATCTGCATGAAGCGAGGATGTGATAACTCAACTGGGACATTTTGGTATTTATTTCCGCGGTGTTTTTAGCAATCTGGCGGTATGAGAAGCAGTGAGACGGAGCAGTTGGCCAAACTGAGAACACTCTACTGTCTTGACGGAAACCTGGGACCATAGCTGAGCTATCATGTAGCACTCTCATTTCTCACACATTCAGCTTTACACACCTTCCTCCTAAAGCCTGCATAGACCCAAGCCAACGGGCGGGGACATTTCCAGGAACCAACCTGTCGGTAAAAGGGGCGGGGTGTTCAGCATCATCGCCAGCCTGATAGGGCGTTACCACACCGGTGGAACTGTAATTAGTGAATAGCTTTTGCTATTGGCTGGTTTGCAACCGGTGCTCGACCAACAGCCAGTTTCAGATGCGTCTTTAGTAGGTGGTTGTTGACAAAAGGACCTTGAAATCAACGTGACGTGCTGTCAGACCTTGCTTTTTCTTGTGGCTGAGTTTGTAGTCAGTTGTTAACGTTCGTTCACTGTACTCTGACTCGTGGGGAGGATGTGGTTGGGTTGTGTTTCTAAGGCTCTGACTGCAACTAACTATCCGCAATCACACCGCATAGTTTTCACTTATCACATATTCACAGCACACCACATGAGCTTTGCACATCTACGCAACTTGACACCCTTATTCTGCTTCTCAACCACACCTTGATAATTAGCATTTACCTTTGACTTAGATTCAGTGTTATTTGTTCTCTTTCTTTTTCCTTTGTCACTTGGCTCTCCTTTAACTCGCATCTTCATTATCACATTCATCACACAGTCTTCTAACCCCCGGCTCGATCATCCCTGTCTCTCCATTGGGGGCCTGAAAGTATATCCAACCCTGTCTTCAGCCCCCAAACTAGCCCTTGCAACTGCAGCTCATACATCCAAAAGGAAAAAGTATCCAGAAGGTTTGGCTTGTGAAGAGGTTACAATTCACTTGAGAGTGACGTAGACTCAAGATTGAAATGAGGTGGTTCTGCCTTATTTACGTCCCTTGCATGGTCTATTTTGCTTCAATTCAGTAATGGTTGCGATATGTTCGTCGACCCTGCATATCTGGACAAGGCTTCGAGAAGCGGTGAACTGGCCAAGATGAGAGATAACATCGGCATATGAATTCGTTACATTCGCTCATAGTGTTCAACAATAAGGTGAGAGTAAACAATCTGTTCGCTATAATCTACTCGATCTAGGAGCCAGTGACTGTCCAATGCAAGCCCATGAAAACGCCAATCGAAATGCCTTATGTATAAGTCCAAGCCATCCATCAACGGGATGATGAAACAAAGTAAACGCCGAGTGATGCCAATATCTCCAGTCTGGTTTTCATCATATATACAGAATCTAAAAAAACGGCCGCTCATGAAAAGAACAAAGGATCATACAAGCCATTATAGCTCGTCTCGATTAAGGTCGAGGTCGGGTAGCTTGAGCTGCCACCATCGGTTGCCGACAGGCAGACCTACCCAGACTCGGAGTAGACGTTGGACTTCGTATGAGAAGACGTTCCATCTGTAATGTGTTAGTATTCGTTCGGTTGTTGAAGGATTGGACGAACTTACAGTTGTCTCGGGGTACGGAGCCAGCCTTGAAAAACAACCTTCATGGCAGCGCGGAAGTGAGCCAATTCATGCTCAAAGTGAGATAGTACAGTGTCCTCCTTGGGACCCCTCTGTCGCAACTCAAGAAACTCCCTCATGGCGTCGTCCATCTGGGCATTTTTCTCAGCTTCGGCCTCGAACTTGATGTTTAGCTGATCCTGCTTGTGAACCTCCTCGAGCTCCTCACCCGCAAGCTTCTCCTCCATCATCTGACGGAACTGACCAATGTTGTGGAGAGAGCTGCTGATACGAGCGTAAGTGTTGAAAAGAGCAACAAGCTCTGTGCGCTGGAGAAAAGGAACGTCCTCGCTATTGTTGTCAAGCTCGAAAAGAACCTTAAGAGCAGTGCCGTAGCCAGCGGTCTGGAGCTTACCCCAGAGACGGCACTTGTCACAGCCAACGCAGTCCATGAGACGGCTGACGTTGCGGAAACGGTTGCGGAAGTCCTCCTTCAGGGATGGGCCCTCGCCGTTAACAAACATGAGGCTCTCGTCGAAGATCTGGGGGACACTGGCAGCCCGCTCGGTAACCTCGAGGACCTTTGCGCGGGTGGCAGCATCCTCGGAGGTATCACCCATACAAAACTTATAACCTTGCTTCTGGATATAAGGGCCAAGCTTGGCAATGGCGCGGGTCATGAGTGCGTAGTTGAAGTAGACGTTGCCAATGCGATCGGGGAACTTGTGAAGGCGATATTCGTAGCAGGACAGATTGGGCTGCCACTCGCCTGTAGTCTGGTTAAGGAAGTTCCAGCACAAATGAGTGCTGATACTGGCGTGCATTCCTGACATGACGCGGTAAAAGACACGCTTCTCAAGACACTCATCGTCCACCTCAAAGCCGGTTTTTGCGACAAAAGGAGTGTTGGGGTTCTCCTGGCGACGCTCCTCAAGCTGAGCCTGGCGACCGGCAGCGTCGAGAATCTGCTTGAAGTCTTGGGCGGCAGGGCCATGTTGCCATCCAGACTGGCCGAGATCGGCGGAATGGGGGAACGAGCTCTTCTGGAAGCAGTTCTCTCGGTAAACGGCGTCCCAGACATTCCTGGCGCCGTCGCCTGCGTATCCTGTGAATCGTTCGGGGTTTCTGACCAAGCTCACGTAATCGCCCTTTGAGCTGGCGCTCTCGTCCTCAGGAACACAGTAGTCTCGCTCGTCGCATTCGTCGTCGTACTCGAAAACACAGCTCTCGCCTACATTCTCGCCTAGGGTGCCTTGAAGGGGTCGCTGAGGATGCTGGCGCTGGGCCTTCTTGCCGGGATGTTTAGCACGAGGGCCCTCGAGCTTACCCAGCGCATGAGCGCGCCAGATCTCGGGGATGTCCTCTTCGTTGTCGAGCGTCTCGACAGCACATCCAATGTTTCCGCACATGCCATTTTCGTCGTTCCAGAAAGGACACTTCTTGTGGAAAAGGTTTACTCGGTAGTGGGAAAAGAAGTCGGTGTTGTGGGTAAGGTCGTCGACGGCGGGTTTGGTCTGGGTGTTGAGCCTGTCAAGAGTCGCATATGAAGCGCAGGCATCGCCAACGATAGACTTGGGCGAGATCTATAGGAGAAATATGTTAGCAAGCGTAACCCTTGAGCTTGTGCTTTGCGCAGTGGCGGCGTGTACAGCTGGCAAGTTAAGGTGGCGATTCAACTTACATGACACTCATCCTCACAAGAGCCTGGTGCAGCCCAGAGGGCAAACACAGACAGATAGAACAGTCTGCTTGCAGACTTCATGGTTACTGAGGGCCTGTCAAAATCAAGGTTTCGAATCGATGCAGGCTGTGGCGTGTGTAAGGCGACGGGCCGGCGCGGGCAATTCGGATCGCTGTGTAACGCAACAGTTTAAAGAAAGCGGTATTTCTCTAAAGACTCGATTTCACTATCGCCAGCGAGTGAAGGCGACAGAGAAAGGAAAAAGGAATAAGAAGCAAGGAGACGCCTCTGTCTTGGAACTTGTCGATTTAGTTGTAGAAGAAAGACGAAGCAGGCGAAGAAGCGACGTATGAAGGTAAGATAAAGTGGGTTGACGTCGGCGGGCAGCGATGGCCACTTTTCCTAAATGGGCAAGGTGCGATTGAGTCTCGAACGGTAGATTGTACCTTTAATTCCAAGACCCGACGTCTATCTAACAAGCGACGTCGCAGAATAAAGGATAAACTCAAAAACAGAGGGACAAGTGACAGATGCGGGTCTAAAAGTAAGATGTTTATAAGTACCTAATTTGAGAGGAAGCATCGAGAATTGATCGAGTTATAAATAACATGCTCGCGTGAGAAAGATTCAAGCCACGTACGAAATACAATAAAGATGCCACGCTGGCTGTTGGTGTAAGTCCCCGACTTCCGGACGAATTTGAGGCGAAGCAATGCAGTCTAGACTCAGCACTATCAGAATTGCCTCTTCTATCAAGTACCTCTATTCACTTTACAAGTGAACATTGAAGACATTACATATGGTATATTTATTATAAAGAATACCCATGTTGTAATAGATTGATCCTTCAGATAAAGAACAACGACCTAGAACGACACAATACCTTCGACTTAAATTCACTATTCTCACATCTATTCGATTGCGGATATACAACATATACAATAACTGCAATGTGTCCAAAACCAACCAAATTACCAAGCAAATCATCTGAGCTGATTTGAAAGCAGCCATGCAATGCACTCCAACATACTAACGGATTTAGGACATGTTCGGAGCAACATCAGACGATCTGCCGAGTTACAGAATTGACTTGGTTCCTGATCATCCGAGGATCCTCGCACAGGGG
Organism: Fusarium sarcochroum; assembly: GCA_013266185.1. NCBI lineage: Eukaryota > Fungi > Ascomycota > Sordariomycetes > Hypocreales > Nectriaceae > Fusarium > Fusarium sarcochroum. The sequence goes on along the minus strand of JABEXW010000458.1, from coordinate 6,207 downwards.
TTTATTTATCTCCTTACTATTCCTGCTCATACAAAAAGGCATAAGTTTAAAGCACAACTTTGAAGAAGTTGAGTATATCTTCCATAATTACTAAGAAACGGCCTATTCTGAGACTTGTCTCTCACGGACGATTTCGAGTGGTTCATCCAACCACGATCCTCGTATGACATCGTCCTTGGTTCCATTCCAGCCCGCTATTTTCCCACCTCTCACTGCCTTAGAAACCTTCCGTTTCTCTCTTGGTGTTTCACAAATTGTGGCGCGTCCACGGCCTTGGCTCTGGAATCAGCCACCGTTGAGATGGTCAAAAGCCACCCGACACCTTGTGTCAACCATTGAAGCCATATTCAACATTTATCCCTGATATGTACTTTTCCAGCTTTATAAATCAATCTTGTTTGGTTTGCTTATTATTATGCGATGCTGTATGCTATCATCTTCCACATGTAACCCTGCATCAATATCTCCGTAACTCAATACCACTCAGCCCATTATCCCATCTTGCGCTTATGGAAGGGTATCAATAATGAGCACGTCCATCCACTTCCCCGAAACCATTGTTGAATCACGCGCCAGGTGTGATGCCTTCATCCTCACCCTCTTTGCCCAAGACTACCATGACTCGCTCCGATGCAAACGGATCACCATCTCATCTCCCCAAAGGTGGCCTCAAATCAGAGACAATTAAATAGACACGTCAGAAAAACCAGCAAACACTTGTCGAAATGCCCAACCAAACTAAACACCAACGCGTTTCCGGATCGTTCCAGATCCAACTCCATATTATAACGTACCCATGTCTTAGTCGTTAGGGCATGGCCGATCCAACTCGCGACTCCCATCATCAATCCATTCCGTCTAGCAGCATCCCCTCCACCCGCCCTGCCACCCGGCCAACCGACCCAAGGTGCATGCGTCATACATTGAACATCGACCCAGGAGACTGGTAAGAGAGCCTCCCTTTAAATCTCGGCAGGGAACGGCGCATCATGAGGGCGATACAAGGCCGAGGCCAACCATTGAGCACTGAATGGGACGTCGCGAGCGTGTTGAACAAACAAAGTCTCTTTTTGCTTCTCTCTTTATATCTCAACGTGCAGACCGTAAAATCGTGAGACGTGGGAACCTCCGCCCGAGCTTTGGGTATGACACCGACGAAAGGGCGCTGTGCAGTAAATATGTATGGTACATTGAGGGGAAAGTCTGAGTCGTGTGGAGTCTGATCAATTACTGAGGTGGTTGGAAGTTGAGTGGACGCCTAGAAATTCATGTCAGTCACCAAAGGCAAGGGGCATGGGAGGATCAGGGCCGGCATGAAAACATACTTGAACAGGAGAATGTGTGGCTCTGGCTCGTGAACTTCATAGTGCTCCCATCCTAGACTCTGTACCAATTGTTAGTTCTGATTCTTGCGATGCCGTCGCTAAAGACAGAGGCGCCGGCAAGCAACTGCGTGATGTCGTACCTGTGTGATGCCAAGAGCTCGCCATTCATCCTCCCACAAGAGCTTGAGGGTTCCCTTGGCGGAGTCGTGGTAGTCCTTGGGAATAGCCTTGAGCATGGCTTTGGGGAGCTGAACATGACGGTATTCGTATTCACTATCCGAGTATCGGGCAGAGTAGTGGATAGAGTCGATGAACTCTTCTACGCGGGCGCGCTCCGAGTCTGAGAGAGGTCGAGGCGACTTGTTTCGACGGGTGGTATCGATGTCGAAGGGCATTTTGGCGTACGAGAGAGGTGTTGTTGTGTACTGGTGTTGATGAGGGGAGAGCTCGAAGAGTCGAGGGTGCGGGGAGGGGCACAAGAGCTCGGCCGATCGATTGGTGAGCGGGTCAAAAAAGAATCCGTCTAGACGGCGTCTCCCCAATGCGTCGTAGGTTGAATGCTGGGGCTGTTTTGTTTGTGTTGCTGTGGTTGCTCGAGTTTCGCGAGACGAGGCAGAGAGGATATATAGATCTGTGAATCTTTTGCAATATCACGCGAGATCGGCGGAGTAAATCTTGCAGCGCGAGGTTGGGTTTCGGAGGCGGTCAAAGATTTCCCGGGGTAGGACTTGGATGAGACGAGGGGGTCGTCTGGAACCGGGTTGGTCTCGGTCGCTGGGAGAACAGGCGTCAAGAGGAAGCTTGTGTTGGGGAACCAAGCTTTGAGAAGTCGCGCTTTGGAAGCACGAAAAGGCTGGTGGGCGTAAAGAAAGCCCGTGAAAAAGTCAATATAGAGTCTTGAAAGAAACAGCGATCGAGGGGAATGAATCAATAAATCCCTGCGAGAAGTAAAAACGAAGACAAGGTGGAACGGAGAGATGAGGAGGAAGAGTGTGAAGAAGGAAGAAAATAAAGATTTTGGTGATGGTGTTGAGGGCGACTGGTTTTGCAATGGCACCAACGGCGTGTGTACCTCAGAGGAAGGAACCTTGCTTTTGGTGGGTGGTAGTGGTGGGTGAGCGGGGTGGGCACTGGGCAGTCCCGTCACTCGGCGTAGAAGGATGGGGAAGCAGTGGAAAGTAAACAAAAGATTTCCTTTCATAGCAACACCAATTGTCCCACCTCTTACGGGCACCCTTTTCGAATGAAGATCATCAAATTACCCTTTTCTTTGGCGAAGCTTAAGCATGATACCTAATTGGGTAATCTGTGGCTTTTTGTTGACTATCTTGTTTCTCTTTAAGAGACAATAACCCTAGCATAGCCTCCATAATGTCTCTGATGTACTGCCCTTGAACAACTCATGAGCCTATCGTATCCTTCCAGTGGTAAATATCCATGCCTCCTGTTTACACCAAGACCCTCATGCCGCTGTCTCTAACAAACTCTACCCCTCCAGATGATCGACAGCGTTGTTGGTCATGGCTGCACCCAACAGTGACAGGGATGTATCCAGGGACCTTCGACCGTTGGGTTTTCACTGGCAACAAGTCTCTCGTTTCCGGGGCTTTTTCCATGGCCGTTGCCAGCCTCAACCCAACCACAACCAGCAGAAGAGGTCCGTGCTTTAGTTGCTCGTGTTAGTCTTCAGAACTTGACATGTCGCTTGTGTTTTATGAAGCTATTCAAAGAAATGCAGTAGCTGCAACACACTAATGCAGATAGTCACAAATATTCAGCAACGAACTGTTTCAGTTGACATCCTTTCCCTCCCTCTCTCTTTCCCATAAATCGAGCTGGACTAGCTGAAAAGCCCTTAAAAGTCAAGCACGTGGCGCCCACACGTGTCTCATTATTATCATCTCTGCCGTCTCATCCCTGAGGTTTCCTGCCGTGAGGATCCAGAATGTCAAGATCCACGCACAATCTCAACTGCAATAATGGCCTCATCTCGTCACTCCTGATGCTCAGCTGCCCGTATCCTCTTTTCAGCTTCCAATCCTACCTCTTCAAAAGTATCATGTCACGTCATAAATCATGCATGATGTCACATTGTTTTCTTTTTGACCTACAAGTCTTCCGGCAGTCCGCTCGTTCGATTGCCGTTGCTTCTGTACTGCCCTCCACAGTTTTATGGATGAATGTTTCTCAATTGAGTCACCAGTATATGCCTGTACCTTGTGACGCTGCCCGTAGAAACCCGACTTGCATTTCAGCTAAATGCTGTAGCTCTTCATTCTCGTCCTCATAGGCTCATAAGCTTCAACGCACCGAATTGCTCCTCGGTAACATGTAGCAACCCGAAACTTCCATGACCCTCAATCTTCTAGAACGATAGCCGAATCCCATCCCGAGACAATCCGCCGAGCCTCCCGGTTGGATTCGAGCACCACGGTTAGCTTGAATGACATCAACGGACCCTCGCAAACTTGACACGACTTTGCACGTTCCGATATTAACGTTGACCTTGGCCCGCTCAGATTAAGCGACGACGGATGACGGCTGGGTACTCTAATCAATGACGTGAAGTAAGGCTCAGCATCGTCATGACTTTAGAAAAGACGCAGGCTTGGAAGGCGCGCCGCTTCGACCAGTGTTCTTCAGCGCGATGTGATTTACAACGTTTCCAATCTTGGCTTTGATTCCCGCAACGCTAAGCTCCCAACCTCGTATGTCATCAAACTTGGGCTGCTTGAACAATCGCAATGTCTTGAGGGACATCTCATCCACTGGTATGTGAAACGTCCAGCCAATGGATACATGAAACGCACTTCCCACTGGCTCCTTTGAATTCCGCTGATACAGAGCTGGCTGTCCAAAGTGAGTTACGACTGTATTACTGCGCGTCAACAGGGTTGTAAGCTCCGGGTTCAATGGGCGTATCGCATCTTTACTATCGGCTGCTGGGCTGGGACCACTGACGACGCGCAGGATGAGAAACGTGCGATCAGAGTCTGGCGATCTGTACCACGCGAGTCCTTGAGGTCGGACGACAAAGGGAGCGATGCCACTGTTGTTGAAGGACTCTGTGATCCTATCTAGAAACTTATCTTTGTTCCCTGTAGTGAGAGACAACGGCCGAGACAGGCTGATGTGCAACGGCAAAGGCGATCCCAAATCGCTTGTTAAGAACTCGTGAATCTTGATCTCGCCTGATACCTGCTCCTTAACATCGGCTAAAAGGCTCGTTAATAGACCATGTTGTGCGGTAGAGGGATGCCCTGGGGATAAGTTAGCTGTGCATGATATGACGTAGAAGTGATGTCTAAAGCTCACACTCGATATAAACGTGACTAGGCCAGTTTCCAGCTACATGAGGAACTTGACGCTTCCGTCCCTGGTGTAGACTTGGGTCATCGACGACACTCTGACGGACAGTAGAAGCATATAGATCATGAAACGTGTCGGGCAACGGTGGCATAGACGAAGCAGCTGCTTCTTTAGTTACGGAATGGGCATCTCCATCTGTGATGCGGGAGTGGGCCGCTGTTCCGTCAACCCCCTTGCGGCGCTTGATGTGGTGGGATTCGGAGCCGGAGTCGGAATTCTCGTCGGCGGACTCTGAGGAATAGTCGACGAGGGCCATTGGATCAGGCCGTTATCCGTTATCCGTTATCCGTACAACCAGACTCGCGCGTCATTGACAGACGTGATTACGTTGTTGGTGTTTATTCCTAGGCTTTGAGACTAATCCAGAGCGATCAAGAGGCCTTTTCCTGACAGCTTGTTGTTTGTGTTTGGAGTGTGTTGACCTCCATCGCGACAAATATCCTGAGGGTGGGGCGGAGCAAACGGTGTGAAGCGGCTGAGATGGTGATCACGATCTGTTTGATAGCGTCTTTTCTTTCACTTTAGTCCCAAGCACATGTGTTCAGCCAACAATGCTGCTCGATTGCTAATTTTGGACTCATAATATTCGCAGGAAGTTGCTGACAGAATTATCTGCCGTACCTGATTGACTGCGGCGGTAAGATCCGATGTCTGGCCATCTACATGTCGCTGATCAAGTATTGGCGTAGGGTAGTACTCGAACGTCATTGCTGATTAGTTGCGTCAGTTGCGAGGCTAAGCCAGCAGGAATTTCTTGGCCATGGTAGACATCGGAGGATCTGGTAACTCAGCAGAATGCTTGGGCTAGCCGGAGAATTTAAATTTGTTGTTGAGATGGGCATCAATGCAAGATGCCGTAGATACGTTCGAGTGCTTGCATGTAGATAGCGGTCTGTGATATTTGTGTGTCTTGACTCTGATTGTCTCCACTGGACTGGCTTCAATGAGGTGGCCTGGGCGTTGGGTCCCGCCAGCTGTCACCCTCTGGGGAGCGTTACTTTAACTAGCCTTTGAAACATCAACGTGAAGCCAGGGCGTCCGTTCCATTGGAGTGGGCATGGCCAGACCTAATGACCTGTTGGACTAAAAGGTCCCTACAAGCAGTAGCGAGCAGTTAGGCGAGACCCTGTGTGACAAGGTTCGCACGCATGCAGAGACTACTGTATTTTAATGCATCAGGTGACGGACAAATGGCGAGGTTTCCCTTGTCGTATCTCATTGACTGGTGACATTTGAAAGTTAATTGTTCATGCTATACTTGTTACTCATTTTTGATCCATTGTAGACGTTTGATGGACGCGCGTTGAGGCTTTAAAACCTCGTGTAGCTGACGTCGTCTGGAACTCTTGCTCCCGAGCGAGCCGCGATTGGAAGGACGAGCAAGACAAGAGACGATCGGGCCGGGACAATGATTGACATGCGTGCGGGACCTGAGTAAAAAAAGCTTGAGCGTGTCAACTACCGGTACCTGCTGGAGTTTGTACTTGGCCCCTCCCCTCCTCCAGATGTGACT
>JABEXW010000457.1:0-99888 GCA_013266185.1 Fusarium sarcochroum | reverse complement strand
CTCTGTGACACCCCCTGGTCTCGTCCCTCCCTCCCTTTCCTTTTCCCCTCGCAGTTTTCTCCAATTGCCCCTCCCACCATCAGTTTACCATCACGATGTCCACCGCCAATGGCCGATTTTAGACGGGCATGCCGTTGCAACGAGTGGCCGAAGCGGCACAACGTGTTCTTGATTTGGAACTGTGGCTGCAAGAAAATTTCGGTTACCATGCCGGGTCCGATATCGTCACAATCAAGGCGGTTCACGATACCCTCGTGTTGCAACATTCAAAAGAGGTAATCTCTTAACTAGACGTGCAGCTGCAATTCTGGGGGAGAATTCCACAACGTCCCACTATATGTTGTTTATGCAACAGATACGAAACGTCACCTTGATTATGGCGACCGTTACAGCATGCAGAAGATCACACAGACAATGGAAAGGTCAACCAGATCTCACAACTGCGGGGAGAAAAGCAAAAAGACCACGGGGAAGCTCAGACCTGGGTGGACTTTTTTGGTAGTGGAAACGCGAAATGTGATGCATCTGGGTATACCCGCTAACCCGCTCTTTTGCAGAGTGGACAAAGTAGCTTGGCTGCTTCAATCATCTTTAGCAGGATGGAGTTTTTGAGGCTAACAGAAACCGGAGATCGTGCTAGTCTTCAAAACGATCTTCTCACCGTCCCCTCACGGGATGGTGTCAGTTGGTTGGCTGATAGCCCTTGTATGCCTTCTTCATTCGGCCAGGCACACTGCACACCTTGGATTGCCAGCTAGATGCTGATTCAGTCAGCCAAAACACCATGATTTGACTTCACGATGTTTTGGCCAGCAGACACAATATTGCTACCGTTTTTCAGCAATTCTTAGCTACAAGCTCCCCAATACAGCCGTTTGTTTCCACATCTTCACATTTTTCTTCCAGCTTCATCCCCGAGTCGGTGAGTCAACCTTTTATTTGGTTCACACCTCTCCCCTTTTTTCCTTGATTCCCCTCCAACCTCTTCATCTTCGTGTCCATTTCAATACCCACCTGTAGGTCTACCGGGTTCAAATCCGACATTATTGTCTTCTTCACGATACCTACCTACCGATAGTCTCAGGTCCATATTGCACTTTAGCTCACCAGGCATGAAAATCTTGCTCTACTGACCCACATGACGATTCTCCGTGCCCAGCTGGAAAACCCACATGGTCTTGATCTAATCAGGAAGCCAAGGGACATCACAGGACGCACTGATCACTTTCGGTCTGAGTGGCTTCACCTTGATCACGATCCACTCTCCACGTTTCTATCACGACATTGCCGTGGTGGAAGAACGGAAATCAACTGTCGTCCACTCGTGGGAGCACACGCAAGCCCAAACGCGGACGCCCTCTTGACCTGGAATAATCTCCCAAGGGTCATACCGAGGAAGCACCAGAAACTCCACTGCCGCTGCTCCATATGGTGATATTGAATGGCAAATAGTTTTTTCGATTCTCCATTTTGATATGACTGACTGACTCTTGCAAGCAAGCCCTACCTATTCTATTCTCGTCTCCCGTGTCTTCCGCAAACCCCTTTCTATCTCAACTAGCATTCCGTCTTTCCCATGAGGCGCCCACAATCGGATGCCGGAACCTATTCTTGCTAAAACATCCTTGGAATGCCACTAAGAAGCTCTACCACGCTTAGCAGGTGATGATGCGTCGCTCACCCGCGGTCCACAAGTATGGATGTAGCCGCCGTGCATGAAGCTGCCCTGCCCTGCCCTGCCCTGTCTGTGCTTGTGTGGTTCACACGAGAAGTACCATTTTAGGGGTCCAAGGACCACAACGGGCTTGTGCTCTGTCATATCATTGGCTTCCGGGAAAGCTCTTGGTGGATGTCCGGTTGCCGAGCAAAAGGCTTATTTCATTGATCTGATAACGATTGATCAGCGATGCTGATTCATGATTGCGGCTCCATTATCGATACTGATTAGTGATTCTTATCAGTGATAATTGCAAAGCTTTCGGATTGTTTTTGCTTTGGTTTATCTCATGATGCTCTCACTAGCTTACTGCTTGGCTGACACCATCATCAAGTATTGTAGACCGGGTGTGTCTAACATTTTACTTACTCGAAAAGCTATTATATTAACGTACAACTTGGAGTCTTATGAATATTGACCAGCCGTTTATAATGATTCTTGGACAACTTATTCATACTTTAGAAAAGACCATCCTAAAACCGCAGCTATCCTATACCTGAGCAAGTGTGTTTGACGTGGTGTTATCCTTTAAGACTAGTTAGGACGGTATAGTTGGATTGCTATTATCTGATACTGAAGAATACATTTATGCGTCGTCACTACCTAGATGTTCCACAAATACACCCAACACTAACACGGTCGGCCACGTAATCCTCGACATCCCGATGCCAATACTTCCAAACCCTGAACGGATAGAAGGACCGTACTGCTCTACCTTGCCCGACCATTATGAGCCGTGGCTCGGCCATGATATTCTATCCCATGACCGAAACTGACCTTGATGTCCGGCCATGGCCCACATAGAGTTTGAGTCCGAAGCTCCTTTCAACGTATTCTTCCAAAATATAATCTTCACCAATTCGACTATCTATTTTCTCAACATCATTCGCTCCCCTTACAAGAACATCTATCAGAAAGACCCAAACAACACCTGGGTATCTCGAGCTCACATATCAGCTACACATCTACGCATCCACTTCATTATTCCACACAACTTCGATCGTACACAATGCCTTACGCACTCTAATCATGCCACGAAATGTACAGCATGATGCCGGCACCTACGGCGACAGCTGTGAACTGCACAATCATGTTCTTGAGCTCCTTGGCCTTGTTGGGGCCAGTCTCGAGAAGCTCAGGGATGACGGCAACAGTTCCGACATAGAGGAATGTGCCAGCAGTGAAAGGGAGAAGCATGTCACCCCAAGACTAGCATCTGTTAGCAAATTGTCACAAAGAAATGCATGTATGACACTCACCAGGCTAGTTCCCCAGATACCCTCGTTGCGACCCATGGGAACGTCGCTGCTAGGGCCACCAAACTCCTGAACGGCAATACCAATCAGAGTACCAAGAAGAGCACCCAGGGCAGTAATGAATTGCGAGCCCATGGCAGCGCGCTTGGAGAAGCCGGATTGAATGAGCAGGGCAAAATCGCCAACCTCGTGAGGGATCTCGTGGAAGAAGACAGCGACAGTGGTGGTAGCTCCAATAGTAGGCGAGGCATAGAAACTGGCAGACATGGCCAGACCGTCGGTAATGTTGTGGGTGAAATCGGCACTGCGAGCGTTAGCTTGATTCATGAAATGTGCCCAATCCGCAGAATATTTGACTTACATCAGGTTTAGGTAGCCGCCCAGCTTAACGCTAGGGTTGATTTCCTTCTCAGTCTTTTCAACGGCATTGGAAACAACAGCGCCCTTGTCCTCGCTGCCCTTCTTGCGCGACTTGACAACACCATCCGCAGCGTCAACACCCGAGGAAACTGCCTTGTCCTCAGAATGGGCGTGCGCATCACCGTGTCCGTGGGAGTGATCATGACCGGCTCCACCTGTAGCAATTCGCAGACCCTTGTCCATGGCAACAAACGTCATGAAACCAACCAGGATGGCCAGTCCAAGCACAAGGTTGCGGTTTGGCTCGACAAGAACGAACTTGACGGCCTCATCATGGTCCTCTCCAACGAAGATCTCAGGAAGCAGATGAAACAGAGTATCACCAAGAAGACCTCCAACAGCAAAAGCAACCATAACAGACAAGGAGGCGGGGTCAATGTTGGTTGGGCAGAGAGCGAGGAGGAAGTTGGGCGGGCCGGAGATGTAAAGGGTCGCGAGGAGAGCGTTTACGGCGGGGGAACCGGGGAAGAGGACGGCGAAGAGGCGCGAGGTGATCGAGGAGGGAGCGGCGGCATGATGAGCATGCTTGGCAGCGTTGAGTTGCTCGACAATGGGGCAAGTCTGAAGAAGAATTGCTGTCAGCACGCGACATCTCGAATAAAGGGAGGGTTTGGCATACCTGGAGCTGAGTGTCAAGCTCTTCAAGGCTCAAGCTGTCAACATTGATACCGCTGGGGTTCTCCACATGCTCATGCCCGTGGCCTGCAAATGCGAGACCGACCAGGAGCGCAAGGCAGACAGCCGAGCAGATAACGCTCTTTCGAGTGAGCGCCATGATGTCTATATCTGTCCTTTACAAGCAGAACAGACTGATGATGAGAAATTGTACAAGGACCAAAAAGACGACGAAAACAGTAAAGGCAAAGGAGTGTGTGACCTGTACAGAAAAGGAAGAAAATGTCCAGACCAGGAGGAACAAAGAACAAGTTGTGAAGTCAGGGTTGAAGTTGAAGTCAAAGCTGGGGATGGATATGGATTCCTAGTCCACCTTACGGGATACAGTAGATCGGATGGGCCAGGGGGAGGGGCAAGCCATTTTTCGACCTATGAGCGTAGCGCGCCCCCATCATGCAGGGGAGCTGAGAGCTATCGACTCCCTGTTAAATTGGGGCGACACCGGACAAGGAACGGATCGTCGGACCTCGATTGATTGAGTGAGTATTTATGGTAGCTATCGAACAGCCTTTATTAAGATTCCAAGTGTTGTTCAAGGATTGTGACGTCTTGAACTCTTTTCTCTGTCTCACAGAATTCAGCTTATTGTACTCTTAGACCCAAGGTGACTATGTACCTTCAAGGGGACACCCAAGTACTGCACGCACTATCGGTCTCTTAGCTTCAGGTCACGCGAGTTCTATTTTGCAGTTCGACTTGTCTCCATTATCATATCAACTCTGCGATTTCTAACAACACCTTTGCAGAAGAGATACGCATTCACTATCACAATCACAACTCAATGGGAATTCATTTAATAATCATGATCGTCTATTCATGAGCGCCTATGCCTATCCCGAATTACCATTATTGACTCCATAATCTATACACTATACAAACAACAAAAACACATTAACAACCCCATTCTGCTTACAGCAGGGCAGCGGCGAGAACAACGGCAACAGCAGCAGCGCCCATTGAGTTGAGATGCTCAGCACCGTTGCCGGGTACAGGAGTCGCAGAGCCAGCACCATTGCCTGAGCTGGGAGTAGGGGTGGGAATAAAAGGAGTGGGAACGAGAGCAGTGGGAGTACCGACAGGTACGATCGGTGCGGTGGCATTGCTGTAGTTACCAGGAACAACAGCGAACGCAGGGCTCACAAATCGGTGCTCGACGTTACGACTGACGAGAGTGGCCTTTTTGGCCTTCTTATCGCAACTGAGGTCGTAGACAGGCTTCTTGGTCGACCCGGAACTGACGACACCGAAGCTGGGGTTGGGAGTCTGAGGGGCAGCGTCCTGGAGCGTGTACCACCAAACGTTGACATCTCCGAACATGGGGCAACCGACGTCTTGGTAGAAGGTGCGAGCGTTCTTAGTAGAGGCGACAGCAGCACCAGATGTCTTACCACTGACAGGCCAGCCAGTCTCTGTGACCCAGATCTCCTTGCCCTTCGCGACGGCCTTGACCTCGTTCCAGGCAGCCTTGAAGAGGTTTGAACCCTCCGAGATGGGGTTGTTCTTGGTACTTTCAAAGTAAGGATAAGCATCCATACCGAGCCAGTCGCAGGCCTCGATCACAGCGCTGTTGGAAGGGTCGGCATAGGCAGTCCATGTGTCGACGTGGCCGATAGGGACAGACTCGAGGCAAGTGCCTTTGATGGTGTCACGAGTCTGCTTGATATATTCGACAAGAACGTCAGGGCTGGCACCAGGGTTCTCGTTGTTCTTGATACCAATGGGAGAGATGCGATACAGATCCTCGCTTCCCACGGAAATACCGGCAACGAGGTCGGCGATATTTTGATCACAGTACTGGTAGATAGTACTTCTCAAGGCGGCAAGCTCGTTGTTGAAGCCATCACCAGAGGCCCAGAGACCGAATAGAAGGCTAGTCTTTGTTTTGATGGCAGCAGGAATGGCAGAGATGGGCTGGTTGGGGGTACCGCCTTGGATCATGGTGTAGAGGCGAGCGCTGGTGAAAGCACCGCCGGTGCCCTCGAGGCCAGCAGCCGTGTTGAACTCGTTCTCAAAGTCTGATTGAGCCTTGACTCTGCCATCGGTAAATGTAGAACCATAATTGAAGCCCTGGAACGCAGCACTGACAGTGCTTGCGGCAGCAGCCATGACAAGAAGGTTGTTGACTGAAGGCATTATAGCTGTTTTCCTGAATATGATGATGATGATGATGATAAGTTATGAGTTGGCTTTTTGGATGACCTTGGACTACTATAACGAATGTAGTGTCCAGAAGGAAGCGAGGGAGTATAATGGCAAGAGATGAGAATGGAAAGAGAAGAGGACAGGAATGAACAAGAACTGGAGAAGGAACGACTTAAGAACCAGAACCAAAGCCAGAAGCAGATCGAAACAGCATCGAAGACGACGAATACTACGTACTCATGCAGGTACACGTACGCACATATCCGATCAAGCAGGCTTTTCACTCGACATACTTCAACGAACTTGCATAGTTACTCGAAGAATACTCGAACAACTAGGATTTCATCTAGTAAACTGGAGGCAACGTAAGTTCACTCGAAGTAGCCAACGCTCCTCCGTCGGTCCTCTGTCAGTTCCCACATCAGACTAGGAGAAGCCATTGATAAAAGTCTAACACGCCACTCTGCGGGATAAAAAGAAGAAACTAGCAGTGATGGACAAGATCTTGTCTGGGTAACAGCCCGATCGAGAGATGCCATTCACATTGCACTGTGCTTCAAGTCAAGTCAAGGCTACGAATAGGTGAGTGAAAACTGGGACAACCAGTGTGTGTAAACTTGTGTAAGTTGCGGATGACATTAGTCGCCTCTTTGTAGAGTTCCGGTCCAATCACACTACCAAAGTCAATTCGGCCAAGTCCATGAACCTCTGCCGATGAGCCGTTGAACCTCTGACGTCTGTAACCTGTGAAGAGCAACGTCGAGGAAGATTAAACGGGAGTGCTAGCATGATAGAACTACCTATGCAAAAGCCCAGTTGATCATGATGAACCTTGCTTATCCATCATCCCCAGTCTCGGTATTGTTCTAGTGATACAACCTAAAATAGCAACGCCGATCTCTGTTACCCCAATGCAAGGAGCTCCGGGGAACATGCCCGCGTCTTGGCTTTGACTAGGAGCTTGAGGTCCTTGGGCCCATGGTTGAAGTTGATACTGGGGTATTGGGTACATTTACGGGGTGTTCTTGTGAGATAGAACAAGGACGACAAGCTCTTTCTTTCTAATGAAAAATAAAGAAGCAGAAGACTGAAATGCCTTCAAACTCTATTCAGATATGCGACATTTTTAATGTTTGTACTCGTCATACGTGGGTCGTTTACAACGTGGACCGCCGGTAGTTGACGACGCATTCTCCGGATGGCTGAGAAGCCACTGACTGATCCGGCTCTAACCTCACCATTTGGAAATTTATGCTTTCCACTTTATTGCTTTGCAACTGACTTGAAAACTCTCAAAGACATACCTTCTAGCGAAATAAAAGTTGACATTCACGAATACCACAGCCAAGGGACCGGAACGTCGGAACTCGGTATTACAATGTCTTCATTTCTGTGATTTGGTGCAACAGACTCGACTTGTAAGTCTGATGCCACGAAGCCAGAGTAGTTCTATGTCCAGCTTTATGGTTCGGTGCACAGCATACACGGTTTACTAGACTTGATAGCGCAGGAATAGCTGCTGTCCTAATTTGTCAGTCTTGTTAATACTTCACTACACAGACGATATAAACTGCGCTGAACCACACACACAGAGAACTTGAAGCAGGAATTACACCACCTTCTAATAATTTCAAGAAATAATAAAACTTCGCGTTGAGTCGCTTGCTTATTTACTTACAAATGTCTAATCAAGAGGGTTTTCTCGAAGGTCTTCGTTACGCACGACAACTCGTACCACGGTCGCTCAACACCAGCCATTTCGTCACTAATCAACACCACAACCACAACTGCACCATCGTAATCGCAAAAAAAGGCAAAAAGAATCACTCGGAGGGCACTGGGATTGCTCCCGCCAGGGCTTGAACCTGAGACCTTCGCATTACCGGATACTCGGAATGAAGTATTAGTACGACGCTCTAACCAACTGAGCTACGGAAGCCGTCCGAATGAATGGTTGGGCAGATGACCCGCTCTTGGGTGGTGAGCAGAGCTGGTTAGTCAGAATAACAAGCTTTGTTGACCGGTGAGAAGAGGGTAACGCAGGATAGAGCACGAGTCGCACAGTGACAAGAGGAACGAGGAATATTAACCCCAAGACCGTGAGACAATGTGTGTTAGTGTTACCACGTTGTACAATTCAGAAATCAACAACACCAAGGACATGCAGGAAATTGACAACCCTTTGGGACCAGAAGGCACATTCGAAGTATTGAGTATTGTGGGTCTTTTGCCCCAGTATTGATTGGTGCGCCATCGGTACCTTCCTCATAGATGGAAAATAGTGGCAGGCGAAGTCACGATCAGTAAGTTGCATGATGAACTAAGTATACCTCCATCTAGGCCATATTCTGGCTGTACAAGATGTGTCTTTGATCTCGTAAGACTATTGGACTTGGCCGAATTTGATACATCGAATGTGCCTTATGGTCCCCGAGGGATGAAATGAAGACAGAAGCCAACACTTGTGAACCTTATGCAGCGTCAGCCACTTATGCTTAACTTTAATGAGGATATTCAGGGTCCATCGTGAATCTTGGTCAGTACCTGAGCATGTCCACAATGATCCACTGCCAACAACAATGCGCATAGCAAATACGAGAAAGAGGCCTCTTTCACGAATAAACATAGAAACGATGATTAAGCAGAACATCCCCTGTTCACATTTGTTTCACACGCGTTCTCGGTCGCCATGTCAAGTGGCTGACGTTGACTCAATCCCGAGCCGCCAGGGGTCCCCCACCAGAACCTGTTTTCCCAGCCATGCAACCATTAAAGAAAAACCAGCCAAGAAAAGAAACAAAAAACCAGCCCCTGCAAAGACCAGTGACGCAAGCGCCCGGCACTTGATTGGCCAGTTTCAGATACCGTCTTTGTTTAGGGTCATGATTTGCACGGCGATGCGCTCATCTAGACACGTCTGTGAGACAGGGTCCTTAAACTTGTTCTGATTCTCTGGCGTTTGTGCTCTTAGTTTGGTCTTGGTACGAGGGTCTGAGTGTATTTGAGTTAATGTGCGCGAATCATACTTTGCGGTTGCATTGTCTTTGCTGTTGCATCATGGTTTCCAGGGTCCATGTACTTTATTAGGTATATATTCACAGCACCACCCACAAAGTCAATATATTAGGTGTCTACTCGACGTTCATTTCATTTGTTTACTTTTGAGATTTCTACAACTTCCAACATACAAGACATCCCACTTGTGCAGTATCACGGTACAGTGCCCAACAATGTTATCGAGGTTTTTCGTCTTCTTCCCCCTGGTCTTATCCATGGTGGGCTTCATCCTCTCTATGCTCTGCCTCTTTGCTGGCCACAAGCAAGGATTTATGGAGGAATATTCCGTCGCACGGGTAGGTCCAAGACACATCATAACAATTTTATAGAGTACTAATAACTTTTTAGTTAAACACGTCAATGATCGGCCACAACTTGCTCGACATCGACAGCGATGCTTCCACCAGCGACAATGAAGACGAGGATGATGGCTTCTTTGGCAAGGTCACCGATAAGTGGAACGACATCAAAGACGACGTCAAGGAAAAGATCAACGACATTACTGGCGATGTTGCCGACGAGTTGGCCGACACGATTGGTATCTCGGAGTGGTACTCTATCCATGTCATGGCTACATGTGATGGACAGTACAAGCCCAATGCCACAGACCCCGGTGCTGGTTACAATGTGACGGACTGCACCAACTCTGCCCCAGAGAGTGAGTAAACCGCTCTGATATTTCTCGATAATAGTTACTGACCTTTCTAGAACGCTTCAACCTCACCGAAATGCTCGACAAGCAACTCTCAATCGGCCCCCTCGAGCTGAGCCTTGCCAACATCAACTGGCCTGATGACATCCAGGACTCTATCGACCTACTCAACAGCGCCCTCCTCGCGACATTCGTCCTGTACGTTCTCGCCGTCGGCTTCTCAGGTCTCGCCATGCTCGCATGTGTCGGCGCATTCTTCCTCTTTGCTCGCCGCGGTGTCAACGCCGTCAACCTCGTCCTCGCCAGCTTGTCCGCCCTCGTCCTCCTCATTGCTAGTATCCTTGTAACCGTCGCAGGCCACAAGGGTGTCAACAAGCTCAACGATCTCGGTGACGATGTTGGAATCTCTGCCTCTCTGGGTACCAAGTTTATGGGTCTAACCTGGGCTGCTGCCGCTCTCATGATCGCAGCGACTATCTACTGGGTTGTTCACCTCTGCCTCATGCGACGCGAGAGGAAGCGACAGTGGACACCTCGCAAGGGCAGCTACTAAATCTGATGAAGACTTATGACGACTAGACTGATGATTGGTTTTTGTTTAACCAGAGATTGGGTGCGACTATGATACCAAAGTGTTTTTACTTTCCTTTTGCGGTCTTACAGAATGGTTCCCTCATTAATTTCGATTGACTATACAAAACTACGAGAATGGTAGGAATCTCTAGAAATCTCAGATAGTAATATGATAGCTGGTCTATCTAATATTTTGCTCCGGTATTGGTGAAGCAATGATTATGCGTGTAAGATCAAATTAAACCTTATGTCACATTTACATGCTGCACGAACACTGCAACAATTTGCCTCGTTTATAAATTCACAATATGCAGAGAAATTAAAGTAATGACTGGCAAAATTTAGAAAAGCAAATAACAACGTCCGCCCACCCGGCTGTATCTCTCCGCCAGTCATTTACATTTGGTGATTGATAGATTCTACTGTCGCCTTACACAGTCGAGTCGTATCGTTTACCCTGTAGACTAGTAATCAGCGCCCATGACGTCACCGATCTTGAAGCGAACAACCACCAACCGCGTGTAGCGCGTGTCATACTTGGACCTTGTTTCAGGCTGCCACGAGTAGCCAACATAACCAACACTGATGCCTCATCGACGTACATTCCACATCTCCCTTCTTCTTTCACATTGTAGCTCATGTCCTGGCTGTCTGGTCTCTGGAGAACATCACGTCCAACTGGCTATCACACCATGCCTGGCGGTTTTCACGATGAGGAGTCTGGCGAGTCAGACTCGCTGCTCGGCCGAGGCCACAAGAAGGTCAAGCGCTTCTGGGATGACTTTGTCGACTTTGCGTTCCAAGACAATATTCTCAAGATCGCCTTTGGTTTGATGTGCGTGCGCCTCTCCTTCAAGCGACAATGATAACTGACATCAAACAGCCTTGCATCCGCGTTCACAGATTTGATCAAGTCCTTTGTGAGCGATGTGCTCATGCCGCCCATCTCGGTTATCTTGCCGCTCAATAGGAACATAGAGGAGAAGTTTGCTGTTCTACATGCGGGCTCTACCTACAACAAGACCACAGGCTACAACACTCTGCACCAGGCACAGGATGATGGTGCCGTTGTTCTGGCTTACGGGTGAGTTGACCGACAAAGTTTTTGGTGTACACACTGACAGTATATAGAACGTTCATCAGCCAGTTGATCTCATTCATCGTACTGGGTATCTCCCTCTACGGACTCGCGCACTTGTGGCAGCTTGCGTCGTCTGAACCCATCATCAAGCATACCAAGAAGTGCAAGTACTGCAGACAGCGCATCAACGAAAAGGTAAGATGAGAATGGTGTAGAAAGGACGATGTAAACTGACGTTGTGTAGTCAATTCGATGCATACAGTGCACAAGCTGGCTTGATGGCAGAGAGGACCGCGACTGAGCCTACACCAAACACTTTACACGACTGTACATGATACCCTTTGCTTCTTGTTTATTCGGGTTTGCTGGAGACGTTATTACAGATTGCTCTTTGATGTAGTTACGCATGGCTGCTATTTCCCCCTTGTTGTAAGCGAGTAGACGATGCTTCATGTTTCATGCTTGGTTAACTTATAAGAACTGCATTGCTCATTCTGAACTATTTATGTCTATTTATGTCTATTTATGCGATTCGAACATTTTCAATGGTTGTGTGCATGAACATTCAGTCTAGACATGACTTCACAAATCTAGCTCACCGCATCCACCAAAGATACATCTAGTTTATTCACATCAATGCATGCATGTCATGGTGGCTGGCTGTCGTGATGGAGTTGAGATAGAGTGTGGCGTCGATTACCGAAACCTTGATTGTTTGCTCTATAACTCGCTTTACAACTCACTGGGAAAGATGAAAAGGAATGGCTGTCTGGACTCATACCTAAGTGAGGTGGCATAAAAGAGACGGTAGCCGCCTGGTATAAACATCTTCATCTTCACTTGAACGATATACAGTCAAAGTCACCACATAGTCATAAGTTGGCCCCAAATTCAATATTTCAATTATACATCATGAAAGCTGAACGCTGAATCAAATCATCATTATTCCTCCTCACTTGCTCAAATTTACAGCAACATAGCGGCACCACCAACAACAGCAGCAACAGCCAAGACAGCGTTCTGGGTCACAGCAGGACCGGCAGCGTTGTCAGAGTTGACAGGCGTAGCGGCAGCATCAGAAGAGGGAGTAGCGTCGGTAGACTCGGTGGCCTGAGCGTCAGTGGCCTTGGGCTTGGAGGCAGAGGTTGGCTCAGAGTCGGTGGCAGAGGCGCCAGGAGCAGCAGAAGTATCGTCGTCATCATCGCCACTGAGCTTGTCAACACCAGCAGTGACAGTGATGGCCTGGAGAAAGGTCTTGTAGCCATTCTGAGCAGTTGTCATCTTAGTGGTCTTGGTAGAGCCAGAGAGAATCTCGATTTGAGTGACGGAGCAAGTTGCCCTATCATTCTTGGGGTCCAGCACGCATCCATAGTCCTGCTTGCTATAGATATGTTAGACAATGGTAGACACATATACCGTGAACAAAACTTACGCTTCACCGACATCATACTCGGGATCGGCGGGCATGGAGTAGGTCAGATGCATAGTAGAAGGTCCACCAACAACAGTGTCGGTGCCCGCGATGCCGCACTCATCGGAATCGGTTCCCTTGGGGCAATGAATAGCAATAGTAGTCGCGCCATCCTTGACGCCAACAACGGAGCCCTCGAGAGCCTGACGATCGTAGAGAGGGAGGAGGAAGTTGACGGTAGTTGTCTGGGCCGCGACGGCAGCGACAAGACCAGCGAGAAGAGCAAGAGAGCGGGCCATTTTTGGAATATTGTTTCGTACTAAAGAGTGACGATGTAAAAATGAGTGTATTGGTTTAGACGTGAACGAATGTAGAAATATTAAGTATATTAACTCCAGAAATGACGATGGACGCGAAACAACAAGAGATAAAAAAGAGACCCGCAGAAGGAAGACGATCCCCTTTTTCTTTAATCAGTGGTCTGGGAGGTCACCGCATCTTTTGATTGATTGAATCCTTCGATGGCCGCTTACAACGCTATGCTCGAATAAAACGCCCCGGACGCTTTTTCGGCCTTAAAAAGGAAATTAGGACGGCACCCATGTTCCGCCTTGGTACCGCCCACTACCCGAGCCTCGTAGGGCGGAAAATAAATGGAGTCTAGGGCGGGAGATGATCAATGTGAGAAGTCTAAATAGATTGATATTGACAAGTTGGAATATTGGTGAGATCCTCGTGCGGGAGGCTTGATATGTTGTGGGGGAGGCTTGCCTTGAAAATGGAGATTTGGCGTCTTTTGAAGTGGCCGTTGAGACTATTGATGCTGAAACTGATGAAGCAGTTGATGAAGTGAGCTAGTTTTACGGGGGTGGCGTTCAACTAGACCAGTATCTCTGTGTCAGATCCCGGTATCTCGTACGAGTTGTTTCGGATCTTGAGCTTAGATGGCCATGCTAGCCATGGTAAGATTTATAGCACATGTATGAGATATAGACAAGCTGGACGAGGATCTCTATTAAAAAGCAGTAAAAGGTTCCATTAGCGTATCTACCAGATATAGCCTCAACCTCATAGGTTGTAAAGCGACCATCCATAGCAAGGAAGGAACAGTCCATCAACACCTTATCATAGGTAGTTCTACACTGGAATTTACAATTCCCGTAATTTCCCTCCTCATCATCAATTCTACCAAGCATCTCTGGCCAGAATTTCTACAAGACTGCCCGCTGTTAGTCCTCTACGGATCGATCAACCATAAGAATGCCTCGGAGGGTGCAAGGCATATCATGCGCCACATCAGGCTCTGGCAGATGTAGACATCATCTTCCTATTTAAACCCCGCTTGACGGATTCATCTTTGTTTTTACCATTAACGACAAACATCAACATGACCCGCTGGCACACAGCTTCCTGCGCAGTACCTCAGGTCTGCGTCGGGCAAGACTCGGTGCCCTACTGCAAGACCTGTAGTGCATCCGCACACGAATGTCTGGAGACTTTAAAACAAAAAACACACGGCTCTAGCTCTTTGCCTTTGATCCCACCTGACAAGCCTATGGGCCAACTCAACCTCAGCTGGCCCCCTACTGTTCCTTGGACTAGTGAGCTAGAGGTTCATGAAACTGTTATGCACAAGGCAGCCGAGCTCAAACCGTCGCCAGCAGAGGCTGCTTTGACCAATGTCGGTAGCACATTTGCAGGAACACAAATGCCCGGAAATTCACCCAATTCGAATGGCCAGTGCGATATATATAAGTCCTTAGAGCATGGCCAGTTTCGGTTGATCTGCCTGGAGCCTAGCAGCAAAGACAAGCTATCTACTGTTGTGCACCTGGAACTGGAGACACACCAGTTCGAGCTATGTCCCGAGTACGAGACTGTCTCTTACTCATGGGGAGGTGAGGATGGGGACTCAAGCCTGTGAGTATACCACCTGAGCCTTCGTCACGCGAATATGTAATCACTGACCATGAGACAAAACCATCAGGTGTCAACCAATTTACATTGGCAACTTTTGGGACGTTTTACTCCAGACGCAAAACTGCTTCTCCATGCTTCAGTACCTAAGACCCCAAAGGGGTTTCAGAATAGTTTGGGTAGATGCTATATGTATCAACCAAGCAGACATCATTGAAAGAACCGCGCAAGTCCAGAGAATGGGAGACATCTACTCTCAATGCATTCAAGTCGTACTTTGGCTTGGAGCCGACATTGTAAGACCGATCCCAGGTACATCTCCTTCTCGCCGTCCCCTGCGGGATCTTATCCTGGACGCAGGGCGGAACAATCCGTGGGAACAGACTGCTCTGAAGGACCTACTCAAACGTCGATACTTCACCAGAGTGTGGGTGGTTCAGGAATTGATACTTGCATCACGGGTTATCATGCCTGTTGCAAACACTATATTCTTCACTGACCCTCGAACAAGTCGCGGATTCCAAAACGCCCTTTCCGGTCACTGGAACTGGGGACAAACTCATGCTCCATGGATGAAACATATAACCCAGGGAGTAGTAGAAGTCAACGACCTATATGATGTCGTGCACCTTCTGGTCCGGAGTTATGCTTCTGATGCACGGGACAGGGTCTTTGGCATCCTTGGCCTTTTATCCAGCAATTCTGGCTTGACAACACTTCGACCGAATTACTTTCTATCAGTTCAAGACGTCTTTTTTGGGTTCGTTGCCCATAGCATCCTTGTTGAAAAGAAACACTTCCTGCTACACAAAGCCTGTGGCGTAGCCAGTTCGGCCGGCATACCCTCATGGCTACCAGACTGCCGGAAGACGGCTGATTGGGATTATATCTTAAGCAACCCATACAGAGACAGTCCTGACTGGTCGAGTGTGGATTCCGAGGTGTTCCAATCGGGGTTTGCACTGACTCTCGAGAAACCTTTGGTCACAAGTCAAGTACTCGATCCTTCTTCAGATATGCACTATCATATAAGCGTGGGACACAAGAAAAGTGACCTCCCACATGATCTTCAAAACTTACCTCTTGAAGTAGATTCTGAATTACACCCCCGAGTTCAATATGACACTGGATGCCTCTCCATCAATCTGAGAAGGGTCTTGACAATCCGCGAGGCTCCAGTACCTGCCGGCTTAAAAACAGCGGAGGGATGCAGGATTCCTGTCAACATAAAGGGATACCTGAACTCCCATATGTACCTGATAGGGCCGGGCTCTCTTCACACTATCGTCAAAGAGGGCGATGAGATTTGGGTCTTAGAGAGCCCTGATTCACCAAGCGTATTCATTATCTTACGCAATACTGACGAGCGCCAAAATTTTGGTTTAGTCGCTACTTTTCATTACCTGTTCCTTGTGTATCGATCCTCAAGTCGTGTTCTGTCCAGCGCACCTGTGCGTGTCCGCAGATCTGTTTCCATTCTTCAGATCCAGCGCAATATCTGGAGGGATTATCTCTGGGTACGCCAAACAGGCTCTTGGAAAGCATACTGCCGCCAAGATACATGGGAATTCGATGGAGGGACCAGCGCTATGTCTACTGATGAAATTAGGGGGTTCTTTGAGGCGGCTTTTTTAGCTGAAGATGACATTTGCCGCAGAGCTCTTCTGCCTTTCGTCATGAGAGCCTTCGAAGAAGACGGCAGTGACACGCCCTGCCTACCTAAGAGATGGGAGGACATCTACGTCTCATATCTCAACCCAGAATTACAACCACGAATAGAGGGTGGCTATTGTTACGTGTGGATCCATAAATCCTACTATTATTCTACGAAGCCAGTGAGAAACACTTGGAACGCGATATTATCGGGGCAGCACGCATTTTTAATCAGACGGCTGGAAGAGATCAAGCGAGATCTTGATAGCATAGTATCCTCACCCCATATTCACCCTTATCTCAAAGCCTGCCTCTCCTTACGTCGAAGGATATATAAAGACTACGCACAGGGTGACACTGAGTTTTTGGCATTGGCACCAGGAGACAGTCGAAAAGCAGATGAAGCATATAGCAGAGGATGGGCGGGTCGGCTGCAGGACCAAGAATTTTACAATATTAATTACGAGAATATATGTGCTGGGAGCGTTGCTGGTTTTTTCCCTGATCGTTGTTGCCGAGATTTTGGATTAGATGGAAGCCAATATCGAGTTACGATAGTGTAATTAGGTATTTATTGATATTTGGACTTTGCCGGGGTTACAAAATGGACCAGTCTTGGCATTCAGTTGTCGGTCTTGGCATTCAGTTGTCGGTCTTGGCATCAGGTTTCAGACAAAGCTCAGTCTTGGCATCTCACGATGAATTTGCCCGTCTGACATTGTCGAAGCCGGTATCCGGTTGAACAATCTCTATTTTTTATCATTTTTGCTCACAATGTTTTGTTTCTTTTCATATATAAAATCACCTGGTAATCTATCACTTCTTCCCCTTGCTCTCATACCCCATCTTCCATCACCACTTCTTGGCTCAAACTTCAACCTCGGCCGCCCAGACCTTGGCACTCTCCGCCGACTCTTGGCTCGCCTTTGGCCCCTCCCATCCCGGTTTCTTGGTCGCGAAAAAAAAGGAGCTTTTAAAAGGACGGGCATGACCTCTACGATTTCCATTTCGCGCCTTTTCGCGCCAGAATACTAGTTGTTATTGCCGTGCCTTGACAACCTAACCCAACCCATAGAGTAAACCCTTGTCGGTGTTTCACGCTCGAATACTCTGCATCCGTCCTTCAGCTTTGCGCGATACCCTTGATTGGCCGATTGCGATTGCGACTCTCTATCTGCACTTCTTATCCCTGCGCGTCGTGCCATTTGCATTTCCTCAACGGGTGCTCCCGCCAAAACCATGTATCTGGGCCGAACGTCAACTTGGCTGGCGTTGCTGGCTGTGAATAGCGTCGCATATGCTAGCGAAGAGGCACCAGCTGTGACGGCTGCGCCTATATACTTGCCTTACTACAACGAAGAGGCTTGGTCTCTTGTGCGCGGAAGTGTCATCTCAAGCGTAAGCTGTCTCTTTGTTAATCATCATAGTGGATGCTAACTAGAATATGCGCTAGGATTCAGATGCTAAGGAAACAACATATACGATCTTCTGCCCGGATTTAGACGACGTATACCCACCAGAGTGTGATCTATCCCTCGAGTTCCCCTTTGTTCTTATTGAAGGTCCCGACACTGTCCGGTTTCACGGCACGCATACCTCACATCTGTATGTCCTTCCATCAAGTGAACCAATCCTTGTACTAACTGATGCAGCACCGCAAGCCTAGAGTGCCGCCTACAAGGCACAACAAAGGCGACGTGTTCCGGACACTCCAGTTTCAACAAGGGTTACGATGATGGCGTGCATACAGGCCCAACCGAAGTGAAATGGACGTCAACTTATTCTGGCGATGAGGTAGAATGGGGTGTCTTGACCATGGCCGAACTACCCCATGATACCGATCCGTTTACTGCAGCGTCGGCTACGCCAACAGATGCAACCGAGTTCGTCTCTATGCCTATAGCTACGAATGGCGATAGTGCTGGCACAAATCTGCCCATCAATGTTGGAAGGGCCGCTTTTCTGACGGTTTGCTGCACATTGATGGTTGGCTGGCTATGATTATGGTCGATCTAACCAGCGTATAACCCAACGAGTACACGAATAATGATGAAACGGCCGAATGAAGAAGAGTAAGCGAGCAATTGCTTTGGATGTTTCTTGACGGGGCATATCCGACAATTAGACTGATCTAATCAAGTACATTAGTCTAAACTTATAATCAATCAAGACATTTCTGACCATTTAGTGATTAGATTTATTACATGTCCCCCCAAACTTATCACACAAGCTCTACTTTTGCACAATCTCAAGGGATTGTTCTCTTATTCACAGTCCAGCCATAAATCGTATTCTCTTCCTCGTCCTTCTCCTCGTCCTCCCTCTCCTTGGCCTTCTTGGCCCGGCGGCCACGGGTCGCCCCCCTATACATGAGGGCCGAGCCACCCAAGACTACAGCCATGGGATCGATTGGAGGCTAACCAGCACTAAAGCTTGCGATGTAGGACGACCTGGCTTGTACTTACGATGGGGTTGCAAACATTTTCGTTTGTTGTCTAAGGTCAAGGTAACCACCTAGTTAGGTTATGTCTGAACCATGTCAGTGATCTGGTATAAATGATGGAAGGCCCGATGGAAGCGATGACTTGGAGGTTCGTGGGGCAAGCGGGATTGTTTCGTTTTGTGAGAACGGATTAGCAGAAGTGAAGACTTTGCCACAAGAGAGGGAAACGCACATGTGTCTTATTCCTTTGGTGGTTTTGTGTGTGTTTTTATTGACTCTATTTGTGTTTTGTTGTCTGGTATTGAAAATTGACCCAAACGGCAAACACTGCCGACACCCAGGAAACGTTGGCACCTTAACCAGACATCATGACGAATGATCACTGGGAAAAGAAACTAGACATTGGTAAATAAACGACTGGAACTCGAGTCGGTGGCAAAACTGGGAGCGATAGAGTGAGCGAGAGGCAACGCAAGGGGACAAGATCCGAAGCACAGAGACACGGGGAGGGTCATGCACAAGTCGAGCCGGAAGGGAGCGGGGAAATATCCTGCCTCGGCGATAACTAATGTTGAAGAGATGCAATATCGGGAGATGACAGAGAAAGGCTCGATGAAGCCCAGAGAGAAAAGTGGAATGAATGATACCAGCAACACTTGTTGATGGGCAAGGGAAAGAGAAAAACGGGGGGAGTCCTGGAGGATACAGGCTGCAAGCCCAATTTAATGTTGATTGAGAGTGAGAAGGAAGGAAAAGGGAAAAGAGAAAGCAAGTCAAAGGCAACAGCGAAATGGTCTGGCAGGCACCGGCAGGCTATCATGGTACCGCGTGTTCTATCGAGAGAGGAGAGACACCCGAGTCTTCAGTCTAGAAAGTGCGAAGAATGTGGCTCCTTAACGGTAGTAATATACCTCGTATCTTTCCACAGGAAGAAGCTCCCATAAAAGATAGACAGATATGCATTCCTAGGGCTCTTGACTTGCACTTGCACTTATGCCTATACTTGCTCGGGCAACGCTATCATCCCGAAACCGACAAGATAATCAAGAGCCCCAGGGCGATAGGCGCCACGAACAATCTATAGCAACGGCCTGTATTGTTAAGAATGC
Organism: Fusarium sarcochroum; assembly: GCA_013266185.1. Lineage (NCBI taxonomy): Eukaryota > Fungi > Ascomycota > Sordariomycetes > Hypocreales > Nectriaceae > Fusarium > Fusarium sarcochroum. The sequence continues at coordinate 79,782 of JABEXW010000457.1, read as the reverse complement.
GCAGCTGTGTTTAGGCTTTGCCTGCTTCACTGGAGAAAGGCTCGATATGAGAGTAGAGAAACGACATTTTGCCTTCCTCCTGCGTTTGAGTAAGACGTCTGTTACCCTGAGATAATGACAACTTAGAACCTGAGATACTTGCATTTCGGCTGTCAATTAAACCCTTTTCCTATCTTAGTATATGCATATGAATTATCATGAGGTATTCTTTTGTTAGTGAGGGTGATCACTTTAACTGCGATCGATAAACAAACAAACCCTAATCTGCCATTGTACAACAGCAGAGCAGCAGTGATTAATGCATATACTTAAATATCAGCACGAGTATTTACGTAGAGTCAGAAACAATTAGCTAATTAACAATTGATGTATCCATGCGCGGTTCCGAACCAAAGCCACATGCCGACGTCGGCCGAGCACGGTAGTCTCCACTTTTTCGGGATCCGGACTCGGCTCCGGCCGTGACAGGGGCCGGCTGATATCGGCATAGTTCCAGTGCTGCTTTGAAAGGTTTCTGAAGGCTGAGAGAGAACAAGGTAAGATAGTATTCTAAACTTGTCCATATAAGCTCTTCCGTGCATGTATGGAAGTTATTATAGTGAGCTAGAACTAGTCTTCTCAAAGACTAAATTTTACCATCATGAGGTTGATTGGTTAAGAAATACGTAGAAAGTCCTCTACACGAATAACTACCGAGGATAGCTTTCGAGAATATGTGCTTACAGTTCAAGCGGACGTGTGGTTGAATTGGACTGACTACCTATGTACGACGCAGTGTTCGAGTGAATATACATATTGTTTTCTTCAAAAGAAAGCAAGCACAATAGATTGGGTAGCTTGTAAACGTAGTTTCGTGTAATCCTGTTATGCGGAAAGAGCAGTGCTGCAAACCTCAGCTCGAAAACGTTGTGATGCGATGGTATATAGTCTCCAAGATCTCAGCAGTCTCTCAATCAAGGATGACGTGTCCGAGTGGTTAAGGAGATAGACTTGAACGGTCCCTAGGACAACTAGATATCTATTGGCTTCGGCCGCGTAGGTTCGAACCCTGCCGTCATCGTTAAATATTCATTTTTGGCCTTCTTGGGCTTTAGTAGTGATGCCTCATTGGGGTTCTGAGATCTTACCTGGCCTAGAGCTGTGATAGAAAATATCTTTATATGAAAAGATATAGAGACTTAGGAAAGAGCCTCTCACTATTAACTGAAGATCTATCTGTAGACTTGTGAGATAGCTCAGACCGTCTAAGCGGACTGGGCCTAGAGGCGGAGGACTAGGCGACTGCTAGCGTTCTGCCGCCAAACCCATAGACTCTATACTATGTAGAGTAGAGAGACGAGAGACTTGTTGGATTCTCTGGAATTGTTCAGATGTCATCTATAATATTGAGAAGCTGGAGATGTTGCATACACATAGAAACTATCATCAAAGGTGGCATGAGACGCGATATCGGTGGTGCAGTCTTAAGGCCAAACCACCAGGCCAAACCACCAAGCCAGACAGCAATTTCTTTTCAACATAGCTCCACCTATGCAACTGCGCGGTCTCGATATGTAGAGATCTTCGCTTTTCTTTTAATTCACGTTCAGTTGAGGGCATTTCTTCTGACTTGCCGCATTAGGCAATGTGTCGCTAATTTAAGCTCCCTACGCCACAGCCGTCCTTCGGCATGGCCCGTCTATGAATAAGAGAATAAAGAAGGAGGTAGGCAGTCTAGCAAATGATCGATACTTTACCTAACTTTAAGATAAGTTATTACAATATTTTAGGGTAAAGATTGACTAAAATATCTAATTTATTTTAGTATTTTTTACTTAAAGTTAGATAAAATATTAACTATTTACTAACCCGCCTAGGAGGGAAGGTCTAGCAGAAAGATATAGAAAGCTACAACGGTTCTGTCATTGACATCAGCGTTGTGCACATGAATATCCTTCAGTGCAAATCTAGTCCTTCTTAGTTGACTAGAAGTTTTACATCCTGTTGAGCTTGTTATTGTTCTTGAGTTTGTTGATTGTCAATTCGAATTCATCCAGCGATTACGCGGCACTGGGAATGGAGGCAAAGAACTAGAAATGGAGGAGGAAAGGGGCGATGTTTCCAGAGACATGGCTGAGAGCCGCATTTCAACACGCTATTTTTGGATCGGGAGATTAGTGTGAAAGTCGATGCTTGCCACGCAGTTGGAACACTACTTGACTTGGTAGCTCAATGTGAATGAATCATTGTTTCTAAAGTCGTGGTTAGATGATCGCAAGATATGCCAGGGTGAGGCGGCTCTCCAACAATGACGATAAACCCCTACCAAATGCTCCCTCAAAATTATATCAAGTCATTGATGCTCTGAGGCTCTTGCTTCAAATGCTAGCAACAGGCTCCATTGGCGGGTATTGAAACGGTACACAAGGAAGAAAGTAAACACCAATCGAGTTATGAATGGAAGGCGGCTACTCTGAGACAAGACAGTGGCATGGCTGAAGACATAATCAATCAGTCCGCCATGTCTGTCTCGCAATGCTGACGGGCTTGCAGCGAGGCTCAAAAGGGAAGATCACCTCCGGCCAGGCTCCGGTAGGCTTCATATCCGCATACGAGGGCTGCATCTCACTAAACACACCGAGACATGGGAAAGAAATCTTGGGTCTTGAAAGGGCCGTACTCCGTATGGTACCTAGTTAGTCAGTTCATGGGAATGTGGAGGAGCGGGGATTCCGCACGCATCCACATGCAAGACAAGAAGCTTGGCCTTGAGCTTCTTTTACAATATCGTATTCAGAATTTCTCGGGATTGACCCGAGACTCGTTCGTTGTTTTGGCTGACAGTTCTTGTCAGGTTAGCACAGACATGGATGAACGATAAGGAGCTGAACTCTTTGGCCCTGAGACCAAACTAAATTGGGATTTGGCGCCGGCTCAAAGAAGTTGCTTTTTCTGCTTTTGGCTTGTGATGGCGTCACGTTCCTGAAAAATGGCGGCCGACATGAATTTCCACGTGTCTGACCCTAACACAGGGATTACTGTGAAATGGGAACACAACAACTGTCTGCCTTTCGTTGAGAGAAACAACGCGTGTCGGAAACGTTGCAATCAAGATCAGACGAACAGAAACCTCTGGCGTGTTTCGTGTTTCAAGGTGCCCCTTTTTGGTGGTTCTGTATTCTGTGTTTCGTCAGTGAGTCAGGCTTGCGTTGATCACTCTAGAGTCAATCACTTTTTGCCTGCAACTGTGCTCAAGCAAGGGCAGAAAAGAAAGATTGCTGGGGGTGGGGAGTGGAGGTGGAGTTGGGTAACGTTAATGCAGAGTTGATGGACAAGGATCTCGTGTATCTGTCAACTGATGGATGGTTACGCAGCATTAAAAAACACCCAGATCATGCAGAGAGAACATAAATCTTTTGGCCATATTAGACGCGCGTTCAGAGGCATATTGCCATGTCAGATTCTAAAGGTCCTCTCCTCAAAGAGAACCCTTAGTAGAGACATGCATTTCATGGCGTCAAGCCTCAGTCTCTTCTACCAATCCCCGCCCTCCAAGACATCTGTCAGGTAAACTTAGTGGATTTTACCCCTGGATCATCCTACCATCAAATCGACGAATAGCCATGTTTGTTCTTTTGGAAACAAAAGTATGGCCGTTGTTGACCTATTGACGATCCTCTACCCGCGCGGCCAGGCGAAACAACCGGACCTTTATGTCTGTAACACAGGATGCTTCTGGTAAATGTTCTACTGGCCAGAAACGACGGCTGATCGCCGAGAGCATCAGGGGTCGGGGGAGTACCTTGTCATGCTATGTCATGCCCGTCTGCGGGGAGAGGTCATGGTCATGATTCAACGGTTCACTTTGTCTGAGGCTCATCAGCCCAAGTCTTAGGTTATGAACCCAGCATTCATTCGTCATTCGTTCCTCAAGATCCTCTCCCTCCCTGCTTGTCTTCCCACGTCACGGATCTGAAAACAGCTCGCCAGGGTCAAGTATACGCATGTTATTAATACCTGGTCTAGCCCCCCATCGTCTATCAACGTTTGGTCTAGCCCGGTCCAGTCTGGAAAAGAACCAACGTCTCGTCAAGCTTCAGCTTATTGCGTTCTCGTATTCCATTCTTTTAAGGCTGTCATCGTATCGCATCGCTCGAGTGGCCCCTCTTTGGTCTCAATTTTTATTTTATTTTACTTTTAATGCCCCCGAGTGTTTGACTTGTTTTTTATTTACTGTGGCTATTGTCATTGTCTGCCATTGTCCAATCGAGTCCCATATTCGAGCATACATAATAAGCCCGACGCTCATTTACACTCTCGGCGCAGCTTCACCTGGCAACAGCAGCTTCTCACTCGACAACGACATTCGTTATCTGGCCAGACCAAAAAGAGTCCATCTCTCCTCTCGATAGTCATTAGCAACCTCCGCCGAAACATCACTCACTCACAACCACACCTCTTCCTGGAGAAGACCATCTATCGCTGAGCGACACAACCAATTCAAGCATCCATCATGAAACTCTTGGCTCTAGCCAGTCTGGCCTCACTCGCCGTTGCTACCGGCATAACTGCTCCCAAGTCATTGGACACCTCGGATTCTAGTATGTGTCGTGCCCAGCACGTCCTGCGATATCTCTAACAAACCTCAGAATCTATCAAAAATGTAGCGGGAACACTCGCCTTTGATGCCATGACCTACTACAGCGGCAACACATCCTCAGTTCCCAAGGATCTTGGTGATCTTCAAGATCCCTACTACTGGTGGGTAGCTGGCGCTCTCTGGGGCGTCATGCTCGACTACTACCATTACACCGGAGACTACACCTACAACGACGTCGTTATTGAAGCACTTCTGGGACCTACAAATCTTGGCACTGGTCAGGACTACATGCCTGCTGAGCATGCAGACGAGGAGGGCAACGATGATCTCTTCTTCTGGGGTTCGGCCGTCCTTTCAGCCGCTGAGCGAAACTTCCCCCAGCCCAACAAGGACCTCCCCTCGTGGCTCGATATCAGCATCAACATTTTCAACGAGCTTGCTGGGCGCTGGAATACGACAAACTGCGGCGGCGGTCTTCTATGGCAGATCTTCCCAGAGAACCCCAATGGCATGACTTACAAGAACTCAGTCAGCAACGGTGGCTTCTTCCAACTCGCCGCTCGTCTCGCCCGTGCCACAGGAAACAGCACGTATCTCGACTGGGCTAACAAGATCTATGACTGGTCTTGGGATGTGGGCTTCATCGACCACCGCAACTATCACGTCTACGACGGCGCGAGCGTGTTGGATAACTGCCAAAAGACCACATACCACTCCTTTACTTACACCAGCGGCATTTATCTCTATGGCGCCGCCGTTCTCGCAAACTACACCGAAAAGCCAGAGTGGATAGACCGCTCCAAGCGCCTTCTTGAAGGCACCAACTGGTTCTTCTCTCCCTTTGATAACTCGACCAACGTCATGTACGAGGCCGCTTGTGAGACGGTCAACACATGTAACTGGGACATGTCTACATTCAAGGGCTACCTATCGCGCTTCATGTACCTGTCGATTCAGATGCAACCTGCCCTACGTGAACAGGTTCACCAATATCTCCTCCCCTCAGCCAAGGCTGCTGCTCAGACATGTACCGGTGGCAAGTCTGGTCGTGAGTGCGGTATGCGCTGGTGGGTTGACGGCCATGATGAAAACCCTGGTCTCGGTCAGCAGATGTGTGCTCTCGAAGCCGTTCAGGGCTTGTTGCTGGATGAGCTGCCTGCGCCGCTCCAGGGCGACAAGATCAAGGTCATCCGCAACACAGACTGGGCTGCCATGGACACACACGAGTCCAAGGTCAAGAGCACACCATCGGGTACAGGGTCGGCTTCAGAAACAGCATCAGCAACCGCTGACATAGCTCAGCCCACAAAGAGCCAGGATGCTGCTTCTCTCGCTAGGGCTGATCTCGCCCTGGCATCCTTCAGCATAGGAGCTGTCCTCTTGTTCCTGGGACTGGCCTAGACAAAAATTCTTTGTAGTTTATTAGATCTTACACGGATTAGAATGGACAAGGCGTTAGGAAACAACTGGAAATGGTTTGCGGGATTACTTTGATATAAAACGTCTCATCCTTTGAGCGTTGCTTTTATAATTTCACGAGATTACGTCTAGAGAATCCAGATCTAACCTAGAACGCCGTCGTTTTATCGTCCTTTATACCCATTCAAGTGCTCTATGATCCTCTCACCTCGGCCAACGTCGTCTTCAACGACTCCAGGAATCTCGTCACCTCGGGATCTGTGCCGACTGTGATTCGCAGGCATCCTAGACATCCGTGCTCTTTACCTCTGAATCGCACAACCACGCCCTTACCCTCGGCGAGTTTCTCGTAGACGGCCAGCGCGACGGTGTTGTCGGGCTCGCCCGCTGAGTTGAGCATCTCGTATAGCAAAAAGTTGCTCTCAGTACCACCTCGTAGACGACCAACGCCAGAGATCTTAGGCAGCTCCTTGATAAGACGGTCACGCTGCTCTAGGAGACGAGCGCGGTGGTCTCGCATGATAGCGAGGCCCTTGTCGGAGACAGCGTACGACGCAAGAGCACTTGTCGGGCTGGAGATGTTGTAGGGGGCCTTGAGGCTGTTGAGAAGTCGGGCAATTGGTGGTGAGGTAAAAGCGGCACCAAGACGGATACCAGCCATGCCAAAGGCCTTGGATAGAGTTTGCATAACGACCAGGTTGGGGAACTCGGTCACCCACTCAGCAAGAGAAGCATCGTCAGGAGCAAAGTCAATGTACGCCTCGTCAAGAACAACGACTCCATTCCATGTTGGGTGGTCAAGGATCTGCTGGACATCGGCCTTAGCCAGGACTGAACCTGTGGGGTTACCAGGCGAGCAGAGGTAGACGAGCTTGATATTAGGCTCATTTGTCAAGGCGTCGAGAACAGCGGAAACATCGATGCTAAATGTGGGAGCCGGCAGAAGAGGAACCTTGACAATGGCTACGTCGTTGACCTGTGCGGACACAGAGTACATGCCATATGTAGGCGGGCATGTGAGGATACGATCCTTTCCGGGAATGCAGAAGCAGCGTAGGAGAGCATCAATGGCTTCGTCACTTCCAACTCCGACAAAGAGGTTCTCAGGCTTGAGTGTCTTGGTCGTGTGAGCGTGGGTGTTGCGCAACTCGCAAAGTTGCTGCTTCAACGGCTCCTGGTGAGGATCGGGGTAGCGGTGCAGGCCAAGGAAGTCAACGTCGACGCCATTGGCAGTCTGGTTAGCGACTTCGGGCTTCAGCGAAGGTCCGTACGCGTTCTCGTTGGCGTCGAGGAGGATATTCGTGCCGTCATCCTTGTAATCACTGTATGGATGGTTAGCTCTCTATCTCTGTTATTGATGCGGGGGAGGGGCAACTTGCTCTCGCGCACAGCGGTAGGGCTGGAGGGCCAGAATGTTTGGCCTAGCGCAGGCCTCGAGGTCGAAGGGAGCCATTGGTAGGTTAATTGACCTATTGATAGAGAATTTCAGGTTATAGTGAGGGTGGTGCGTCGCTCTTTAAGTCGTGAAGTTGAAAGCCACTTTCGGTGTCAAAGGCCGACGCCGGAGGGGCGAGTCATCGGCTTTTTTTGTGGGGCGTTGACTTTGTCATGATAAGAGACATTGGATAGTCATGGAGATAACATTTGGTGTTGAGAACCTTGCTGGATGATTACCCATGTATATGGATTCGCTCTATGACTCAATGATCACGGCCGAAGAAACCTAGTCAAGTCATGTATCTCTTCATCTTGGAGCGTTATGGGAAGCTTGGTCACTGCTACCCTACAGCGTCAAAAGATAAGATTCGCACTCAAAATGGTTATGAATAGACAGTTCACAGTGAGTTAGCAAGACTTACGGTTTCTCGGACTTACAGTAGTTTATCTCATGCTTCGATTATTGATCATTCTGGACTCTAAATCGATTAAGACGCGTTGGTGCAACGCATTGAGATCCCTGAGTGCTGCTGAAAACAGTTTTTGTTTAATTATCTTTCAAGGTTAAATTCTCATGCTGGCAAAACCTTACCGGACTATGCAGGATAACACGCTACTTAATTAAAAGTCTTATAGCCAATCTGGAAAGTAACTGAAAGAGCTTTCCTAGCTGGAAAGTCGACCTAATATCTGTTTCACAAACTCTCAACTCAGTCAGACAGATAATGGCCATAACAGCGAAACACAGCGTCAGGGGTATGGAACCAAAAACGAACTCGTTCTTCAACAACAAAGGTCGCGTGGCCCAATGGCAAGGCGTCTGACTACGAATCAGAAGATTCTGGGTTCGATCCCCAGCGTGATCATCTACTTTTGCTAAATGCAGAGGGTTTCTTTTTGCTAGTGTTAGTTCGAGACCATCTCTGAAAGTAATGAACCCAATGCTTGATGGAGAGCAGGCCTTAGCTGAACAAGTCATATATACGCCAGTAATATCATCCGTGCTTCAACGGCAGTGTTGGAAATGTAAAAAAGTGGCAAGCCAGCCGACTCATGCCATACCCTCACTCCAATGCCTTACTTGCAACTTTAGTATTTAACACCAGACTCCAACTATATTTTCATATATGCGAGCGTTTCTAAGTTCTCTCTTAGTTCGATCATACTAGCAGTAGGTATACACGCTTGCGTCTGTGATTCCAGCCGATGACCTTGGTATAATAGGAAGGGCGCTGGCAGATGATAGGAGAGGTTGTAGAAGAAGGGACACAGCATTGTGTACGAATCCCCTCAGATTTATATAATTAATATACTATCCACATATATAGGGCAAAGCATCCTATAGTTTGCTCATGATTAATATTTGAGACGGCGATTAAGTTGTATATCTCAGTGGTTCAAGTATGATCTCGTTCAAACGTGTAGCTGATCTAAATGTTTTGTTATCCGCGCGAGCTAATTTGGAATGGCCTATGTTCTGTTATCAATTGTTACTGTATCAGAATCCCAATCCCAGAAAGAGAAGACTATTATAGACAAGGTAATTCGCCATGGGCATTAAAGTAGGCGAAACCTGGAGATGCGAATATTGGCATGGGAAGAAGCGGTAGTAAAAATTCAAGGCATATGGAAGCAAGCGAATTTTACGCCACACTTGTATCGATAGTGAGTTTACTGTCAAGATATTGTGATAGTGGCAGGCGTGTAAGTCGTTCCGTTTGAGTCAATCGCGATCTTGGACTGTAATCTGGCAGCGAAACTCATCTAATAACCGAGGTCGCGTGGCCCAATGGCAAGGCGTCTGACTACGAATCAGAAGATTCTGGGTTCGATCCCCAGCGTGATCATCTCTTTTTGTTAATGATATCTCTTGATGGGGTCTAATCAAACGGTTGTTAACACCTTGAAGTAAGCTCGTTCCCGCATTGGTCTTACCTGTGATGCGGAAATATGAGTGTTGAGGTCGTGATTTTGACGTGGAACTTGCCTCATTAGAAGTTATGTGAATAGACTTCATAGTGGGCAAGTTGAGTTTATAGGTCAAGAGGAACGAATTGAGAGTTAAGGTGTTGATGCGAAGAGAACGGTTTTGAGGTGGCTTTTAACGGTGAATTTAGAAGGGAGTAGTTGGCCGGGCGAGGGCGTGGCTCTGCTGGATAAAACCGATAGCTACCTTAGGTAACCGAGTGAATAATCCCAGGGGTATACTTTTGGTAAATGTTTGTCGAAAGATCTGTCAGCATATCAAAAGTAGAAGCCAGCAAGAAGAGATCGTGAGTGGTTGAGAGATGCTGTCAGCTTCAAACAACACTGAACTCATCACTATCGAATTGTTCCGCAATCATCACTAGTCACTTGCTACTCCAATGTTCAACTATAGTTGCAGTCAATCAACCTGGTACAATGTTACAATATTGTCTTACCCTTGCATCACTTCCCTGAAGCCATCCTGGCCTATGGTTTCCTCATTGCCCGAACGCGTCTGCTTGGCGTTGTATCAGAAACCCACGGGCAGGATGCTGAGAACTCTCATGGTCAACACTGTTTAGTGGTGTAATACAATCACCCGTGGATATCCGCTAATATAGGTATAAAGTGCAAATCCCATAAAATTAATTAATTATATGCAGGGCAGCTTGGTCGGCGTCGAATAGATTATAGCCGTGACGAAAGCGGTCTCGCGGCTGTAACGATTGCCCCACACAACCACGTCTCAACCGTCCAACGTCGACTCCAGGTTTCATTTCTAATCCTGGAACTAACTGAACCGACCGCGTCCACAAGAGCCAGCCTCCCACGCTCGCCCAGACCAGATCTGACCTGACCCAAAACCTGTCACTCACCGACCGAAACCGAAACCCCGATTACAGTACAGTTGACCTGACCTGACCGACTGATTGGACCCCATTCGTGTTCCATTACCAGCCAACGACAAGCCTGCTCGCCCTCACACACGCGCATACATCCCTCCCTCCATCCTACAGTACCAGTACCTACCCATAGGTACTCTGCCGCTTGAAGCGCTGCCCTGACGCCTTGACGCCCTGACAGCCCAGGCCATCAGAGCCATGTACTCCGCCGGCTATGGCTTTGGCAACAATGCTGCTTCTTCCTACAACAACCCTGCCCCACAGCAGCAGCCCGGAACCCAGCCAGGCGCTCAACAGATGATGTATAACCAGCAACAGCAGTTCGCCGGTATGACGCCCCAGGGAGGTTTTGGCCCTGGCGCGAATCCTCAAATGATGGCCAGTGGCCCTGGAGGTATGATGCCAAACGCAGGTATGCAGCATATGGCTGCCAATGGTCAGAGTAAGTGCTATCCCATTGTTTGCGCGCGACACTCGATCAAATATTTCGCGACGCGCCTGTATTCAATGCTTCTGTCAATGTCACGGGCACAATCCATGATACTTGGACAGGCTCTGTTCAGGCGCGCCCGGTAGCAAGCGCGGCGCAAAGCGATTTGCGACGCGACCTATCATCCATCCACCGAATTGACTTTCAATAACTAACCTGTTACGCAGTGGCTGGATTTCAACAGCAATTCGCCGGAAACCCGTACGGCCAAGTCCCCTCGTCGGTCGCTCCCCAAAGCTTTGCGCCGAACTACATGATGGGTGGAGGCATGCAAGGCTTTCCCATGAACCAGGGCGGTATGCCTCAGAATCCTCAGATGATGCAGCGAATACAGCAGGCGCAACAACAGGCGCAACAACAACAGCAGCAGGCGCAGCAGCAACAGCCTGGCGTTATGGGACAAGTATCGACCCCTCAAAGACCTCCGAGCGCTGCACAAGGGACACCGAACAATGCCCTGGCTTCTCAACAAGGCCAGTTCTCGACACCTCAACCTCCATCCCAAAGCCAAACGCCCACAAACCATCAGCATCATCAACAACCACAGCCGCCGCAACAGCCTCAGCACCAGCAACAACAACCACAGCAACAGCAACAGCAACCCCAGGCACAGGCCCAAGCGCAGCAGCAACCACAACAGCCATCTGCTGCTTTGTCGACACCCCAGACGCCGACTTTCTCCTCGAATCAAGGACCAACCGTTAATGGAGGCTCAACAGCAGCGGTACCGCTAAGCCCTGGAACCGAATCTCGCGACAAGGAGCGTTTCGCTTTACTACTTGATATTAACCACGAACTTCTCTACGAATCCATCCAGATTCAGACAACCCAGCAAGAGTTGAAGAAGGAGAATGCTGCAAGTGGAATTCCAGGCGATAAAAAACCAACGGATGAAGAGACACAACTACAGCAAGATTACCTCCAGTAAGTCTCTTGATATACTATCATTGAACATGACTAACAACGCTCCGTAGATGTATGAGACGATTACAGGCAAACCTGTCTTACATGGCGGCACTTGCAGACCGCAAGCCTGAGGTCAAAGTCCCACCTTGCCCGGCGTATCTCAGTGCACCTCCTCTTAATCTTTTACTCAAACTCCGGGTCCCAGCTCTAGGAGGATCTGAAGGTGCAGATAACAACATCGACCCAGTCGCGGACCGCGAAGAACGAAACAACAGTATTAAGGACCTGTACTCAAGGCTACAGGCCGCCTTCCCGGGATTCGATCCTAAGAAGGAACCCGCTTTCCGCGCGGGCACGCAACCTGGGCAGAAGCCTGGTAATCTGATGGGAAGTCAGGCCAGTCCAACAGCTCAAAGGACGCCAAAGATGACAAACATGGGGGCGCCACCAATGCCTCAGCAGGGTATGCCCTCATGACGACCCTACCATGATCGAACTTGAAAATTAGGTGTACATATGATCAGTGGGTTTATAGACATTGCAGACGGGAGTTTTTGGTTTGGATTAATTCGTTTGTCGATGGATAGCATTTACACTGTTTTGGTATAGGAGATGTTGGTTTGGCTTGAAGAGTTTGACAAACTGGTGTGTTAGAAGCACTCTTGTTACAAGAATAGCATCACCAAAGGAGTGTTTGTAAAGAAGGGAGGAACATATACTTGATCGTGGGTATTGATCAGATACGATATTAGTTGCGGAGTATGCTCCAAATGGACTAACGATGAAACAAAACTACGTTTAAATGAAAATGATTGCACGTCGAGGTTTCTTCGAGCCTCAGTTATATGAGTCTAATACCGGAGCTGTTTCAACATTTCACCTTGGGTGTAATAGTGCAATCATGGAAGATGTCTAGATAGGTATCTTACGACTCATGTTTCATGATTCGTGAACCTCGTAAGCTACTGTAAGTGAAATCTCTGTTCAAGCAACAACATCAAGCACGCACTTTTCAGCATATCCCTTCTCCCGTGTCGAAAGCTCTATGGATTGTAAGACAAGCAATGGTCGCGTGGGATAAGCCTCAAGCCTCTGCACAAAAGCTGCTGAACCTGCATGACGGGTTTGGACGGCTCGCATGAGGCTAAAACAGAGGTGGAAAGTCAGACAAACAACCCAATCATAGCAGAGTGAGAGGTAAAAAAATCTTTTTTTTTTCTCGCTGTGGAGGTGGATGATGGACGGAAAGTGGGTTTTCCATGTTTTAGCCTGTGCGGTTTTTCTAATGCCGCTCTGGCGCTGGCTCGAGCTCTAGGATGGATCTTGGGGTGTTGAGCTGAGTGCCGGCTGTGATAATGCCCTCAGCTTGTGAGAATTCTGCTGACTGCTTACTCAAAGTAAGCTTCATATGCTTATGGCCGACAGCTTACATGTACTGTGGCCCTTCTGGAATGGTTCCCTGCTGCGCAATGTCAGGTTTTGCTTTGTCTTTCCCAATGCAGGCCTCGTCATGACAACTCCATGCCAACCACCTATGCACTTTACTTATTCTGTTACCGGAGTTGTTGGTACTCTCCCCGCCGCTGCCTACTATTACCTTGGCCGTATACAGTAGACCGTAGTCGACTAAACCCTGACCGCTGATCTAATAAACCCACTTGGCGAAGCTCGAGTCCAACCATATCAGATGGTCGATCGCTCATGATGAAAGTTGTTGCGCAGCTTGTGGAGAGGCTTGAGAGGTTCGGCCAAGGCACGGCGGGGCGTTTTAGTGTCCCTGCAGATACCCTTGGAATGCAGCCATTGGACGCCTTTAGGGAAATGTGTCCCAATTGTCCAATTAAAAAACACCGCCGCCCACAGCGGGGAGTACCCTGTATGTACTGCAGTGCTAAAGCAAAAGCACGGCTGGGCGATAAAAAAAAAAGTTTCTAGGTCCGCTTGCGTCAAGTCCTTCTCTTCTCTCTTCCTCTTCCTCTCCAAACCTCGCTCTCCTCCAACAACATCCTCCTCCAAGCTCTAATTGAGGCTGATGATTGCGAGGTAGCTTCTGACCTGACCAGGGTAGCTCTGAAAACGAGTTGTCTTGCCGGCCCGTCGCTAGCAATCTCCCTGTCCTCTTGCGACGACCCCTCCTCCTCGTCGTTTTCTGCCCCGCGCTTTGCGTAGGAGCTTTCTTTTTTGCTTCAATTCTCTATCACAACCACCAAAATGTCTTTGGTACCTCAAATCCCGGCCTCTGCTCGCCAGGTCGGCTCCGAGGACGATGGTCTCGTCTGCCTCGAGCTTGAGGATGGCTCCTCCTTCCAGGGTTACAGCTTTGGTGCCCAGAAGAGCATTGCTGGAGAGCTGGTCTTCCAAACGGGTATGGTGGGCTATCCCGAGTCCGTGACCGATCCTTCGTATCGCGGCCAGATTCTCGTCATTACTTTCCCTCTCGTCGGAAACTATGGCGTTCCCTCGCGTGAGGCCATGGACGAGCTCCTCGGCGACCTGCCTGCTCACTTCGAGTCTAACGAGATCCACATTGCTGGTCTTGTTACAGCTTCATATGCTGGCGAGGATTTCTCTCACTTCCTTGCTACCTCTTCCCTTGGAACATGGTTGAAGGAGCAGGGCGTTCCCGCCATGTACGGTGTCGATACCCGTGCTCTAACCAAGAAGATCCGTGAGAAGGGTAGCATGTTGGGTAAGATGCGCCTTGAGACTCGCGGTCTCACCAATGGCTCCGTCAACGGCCAGGTTGACGGCGCTCTGGCTGCTATGCCTATCGACCACTTCGAGGAGATCGAATGGGTCAACCCCAACACCAAGAACTTGGTGGCAGAAGGTGAGTTTTTCGGCGTGCTCGTATTTGAAGACGCATGCTCATTGTCTATGTAGTGTCCATCAAGGCTCCTAAGCTCTATAAGCCTCCTACGTCGGTCGCCCGTAAGCACCCTTCAGGGCGTACTATCCGTGTTCTATGCCTCGATGTCGGTATGAAGTACAACCAGCTCAGGTGCTTCCTTAAGCGTGGTGTCGAGGTCCTTGTATGCCCCTGGGACTACGATATTGCCAGCGCCATTGACGAGTTCGACGGTCTCTTCCTCTCCAACGGTCCCGGTGACCCCGCCGTGCTCGAGAACACTGTCAAGAACATTGCTACTGTCCTGGAGAAGAACGAGATCCCCGTTTTTGGTATCTGCTTGGGACACCAGCTCCTCGCTCGCGCTGCTGGTGCCACTACCAAGAAGATGAAGTTCGGTAACCGCGGTCACAACATTCCTTGCACCAGCATGGTTACCGGAAAGTGCCACATCACTTCTCAGAACCACGGTTTCGCCGTCGACGCTGACAGCCTGAACAACGGCTGGAAGGAGCTCTTCGTTAACGCCAACGACGGTAGCAACGAGGGTATCATGCACGACTCGAAGCCCTACTTCAGTGTGCAGTTCCACCCTGAGAGCACTCCCGGTCCCCGCGACACTGAGTTCCTCTTCGATGTCTTCATCAACACCATCGCCGACTGTGCCGAGAAGCCTGAGCTTCTCAAGGCCCCCGTCAGCTTCCCTGGCGGAACCATTGAGGAGAACGAGCGCCTTCACCCCCGTGTCTCAGTCCGCAAGGTTCTGGTTCTTGGCAGTGGTGGTCTCAGCATTGGCCAGGCTGGTGAATTCGATTACTCTGGTAGTCAGGCTATCAAGGCTTTGAAGGAGGAGGGCATCTACACTGTCCTCATCAACCCCAACATTGCCACTATCCAGACCTCCAAGGGCTTGGCCGACAAGGTCTACTTCCTTCCTGTCAACGCCGACTTTGTCCGAAAGGTCATTCAATATGAGCGACCTGACGCCATCTACGTTACCTTCGGTGGACAGACCGCTCTCCAGGTCGGTATCCAGCTCAAGGACGAGTTCGAGTCGCTTGGTGTCAAGGTTCTTGGTACTCCCATTGATACTATCATCACCACTGAGGATCGTGAGCTCTTTGCCCGAAGCATGGACTCCATCGGCGAGAAGTGCGCCAAGTCTGCTTCTGCCAACAACATTGACGAGGCTATGCACGTTGTCAAGGACATTGGCTTCCCTGTCATTGTTCGTGCTGCTTATGCTCTTGGTGGTCTCGGCAGTGGTTTCGCCAACGACGAGGAAGAGCTCCTCGATCTCTGCAACAAGGCTTTCGCCGCCAGTCCTCAGGTTCTTATTGAACGCAGTATGAAGGGCTGGAAGGAGATCGAGTACGAGGTTGTCCGTGATGCTCAGGACAACTGTATCACTGTCTGTAACATGGAGAACTTCGATCCCCTCGGTATCCATACTGGTGACTCTATCGTTGTCGCCCCCTCCCAGACCTTGTCCGACGAGGACTACAACATGCTGCGAACAACAGCTGTTAATGTCATTCGTCACCTCGGCGTTGTCGGAGAGTGCAACATTCAGTACGCCTTGAACCCCTTCTCTCGAGAGTACTGCATTATCGAGGTCAACGCTCGTCTGTCTCGATCTTCGGCTCTCGCCTCCAAGGCCACTGGCTACCCCTTGGCCTTTATCGCTGCCAAGCTTGGTCTCGGCATTCCTCTTAAGGAGATCAAGAACTCTGTCACCAAGGTCACCTGCGCCTGCTTCGAGCCCTCGCTCGATTACGTCGTGGTCAAGATGCCTCGATGGGATCTCAAGAAGTTCACTCGCGTGTCCACTCAGCTTGGTTCTTCCATGAAGAGTGTGGGTGAAGTCATGAGTATCGGTCGATCGTTTGAGGAAGCTATTCAGAAGGCTATCCGAGCTATTGACTTCCACAACCTTGGCTTCAACGAGACCGAGGCTCTGATGAGCATTGAGGATGAGCTTCAGACCCCCTCTGACCAGCGTCTGTTTGCTATTGCCAACGCCATGTACGAGGGATACACTGTCGACAAGATCTGGGAATTGACCAAGATCGACAAGTGGTTCCTCCGCAAGCTCAAGGGTCTGAGCGACTTCACCAAGAGGATGACCAGCTACAGCACCACCGACATCACCACTAGCCCATCTATCCTTCTCCAGGCCAAGCGTCTCGGTTTCAGTGATCGTCAGCTCGCCAAGTTCTGGAGCTCCAACGAGATTGCTGTCCGCCGTCTGCGACTCGAGGCTGGCATCCAGCCATTCGTCAAGCAGATCGATACCGTCGCTGCAGAGTTCCCTGCTTTCACCAACTACCTCTACATGACCTACAATGCCTCCGAGCATGACATCGACTTTGACGATCACGGTGTCATGGTCCTGGGTTCTGGTGTATACCGTATCGGTTCATCCGTCGAGTTCGATTGGTGCTCAGTCCGGGCCATCCGAACCCTTCGTGCCACTGGTTTCAAGACAATTATGGTCAACTATAACCCTGAAACAGTAAGCACAGATTATGACGAGGCCGATAAGCTTTACTTTGAGAACATCAACCTCGAGACTGTGTTAGATATTTATCAGCTTGAGAACTCGAGTGGTGTCTTGGGTGCTATGGGTGGTCAGACCCCCAACAACATCGCCCTGCCTCTGCACCGTGCCGGTGTCAAGGTCCTGGGTACTTCTCCCGAGATGATTGACAACGCTGAGAACCGATACAAGTTCTCTCGTATGTTGGATCGCATTGAGGTTGATCAGCCTACTTGGAAGGAGCTTACCAGCTTTACCGAGGCCCAAGATTTCTGTAACAAGGTCTCATACCCTGTGCTGGTGCGACCCTCTTATGTTCTCTCGGGTGCTGCTATGAACACAGTCTACTCCGAGAAGGATCTCAAGAACTACTTGGACCAGGCCGCTGAGGTCTCCCGAGAGCACCCTGTGGTTATCACCAAGTACATTGAGAACGCCAAGGAGATTGAGATGGACGCTGTTGCCAAGGACGGTAAGGTCATTGGTCACTTCATCTCTGAGCACGTTGAGAACGCTGGTGTTCACTCTGGTGACGCTACTCTTATCCTGCCCCCTCAGGATTTGGAGGCTACCACTATTGAGCGTATCGAGGAGGCTACTCGTAAGATTGGTGCCGCTCTTAACGTCACTGGTCCTTTCAACATTCAGTTCATTGCCAAAGACAACGATATCAAGGTTATTGAGTGTAACGTTCGTGCCTCTCGTTCGTTCCCCTTCGTGTCCAAGGTCATGGGTGTTGATCTGATCGAGATGGCTACCAAGGCTATTATGGGTCAGCCCTTCCAGGCCTACCCTCCCACCGACCTTGCTCCCAACTGTGTCGGTGTCAAGGTGCCTCAGTTCAGTTTCTCCCGCCTCTCGGGTGCTGATCCTGTCCTTGGTGTTGAGATGGCCTCTACTGGTGAGGTTGCTTCTTTCGGTATTGACAAGAACGAGGCCTACCTCAAGGCTTTGATGTCCACCGGCTTCAAGATCCCCAAGAAGAACATTCTCCTGTCCATTGGTTCTTACAAGGACAAGCGTGAGATGCTTCCTGCTATTGAGAAGCTTGAGAAGATTGGCTACAAGCTCTTTGCCACCTCTGGTACCGCTGATTTCCTTCAGGAGCACGGCGTCCAGGTTCAGTACCTTGAGGTTCTCGGCAAGGAGGAGGACCGCAGCTCTGAGTTCTCTCTCACTCAGCATCTGGCCAAGAACACCATCGATCTGTACATCAACTTGCCCTCTAACAACAAGTACCGCCGACCTGCCAACTACATGAGTAAGGGTTACCAGACTCGACGTATGGCTGTTGATTACCAGATTCCCCTTGTGACCAACGTCAAGAACGCCAAGATTCTCGTCGAGGCCATTGCCCGCCACTTCGAGCTTGAGGTTTCCAAGCGTGATTACCAGACCAGTCACCGAACCATTGTCCTGCCCGGTCTCATCAACATCGCTGCCTTTGTTCCTGGCATTGCTGCTGCCGACAGCGAGGACCTCCAGACCGTGACCAAGGCCTCTATCTCTGCTGGTTTCAGCATGATCCGTGTCATGCCTCTGGGCGTTGATGGTGCCATCACTGATGCCACCACCCTCAACACTGCTCAACAGAACAGCCGAAAGGGTGGTTACTGCGACTACAACTTCTCGGTGGCCGCTACCTCGGACAACGCTGACCAGATCAGCCACGTTACCGGCGAGGTTGGATCTCTGTTCATTCCTTTCAACCACCTCTCGGGCAACATCAGCAAGGTCGCCGCTGTCACTGCTCACTTCGATGCCTGGCCTACACACAAGCCCATCGTCACTGACGCCAAGCTGACTGATCTGGCCTCGATCCTCCTGCTTGCCAGCCTCCACAGCCGCCGTATCCACGTTACATCGGTTACTAACAAGGACGACATCAAGCTCATCGCTCTGAGCAAGGCCAAGGGTCTCCAGGTTACTTGCGATGTGTCCATCTACTCGCTCTACCTCTCGCGTGACGAGTACCCCGAGTGCGAGCGTCTCCCTACGGCTGCTGACCAGAAGGCTCTCTGGGCGCACATGTCCACCATCGATGTGTTCTCCATTGGTAGTCTCCCCTACCGACTGGCCACTTCGCTCGGCCACAAGGGTGACCCCCACATGGGTATCTCAGATGCTTTGCCTCTGCTGCTGACCTCTGTTGCCGAGGGCCGCCTTACTGTCGACGACATCAAGGACCGCCTCTACACCAACCCCATGGAGATCTTTGAGCTCCATGAGCAGTCTGGAACCACCATTGAGGCTGAGATTGACCGTCCTTACACTGTGGCTCCTGGCAACTTCTGGTCTCCTTTCGAGGGTCGCCGCATGCGCGCCTCTGTTCAACGAGTCACTTTCCAGAACACCACCGTCTGCCTTGATGGTGAGAATCTGTCTGTCTCGCCTCAGGGCAAGGACATGTCTTCGCACATTGCTCCTCCTATGTCGCCTCCTGTCAAGCCTACTACCTCGATCGCTCAGGCTACCGAGTCTCCTCAAGCCCGTCGACTGTCCATGCTGGGTGGTTTCAAACCTTTGAACCGCCTCCGTGGTGTCGACGCTGGTGTTGGCGCAACTCTGCCTTCACCCGCTCGTGGTGCCGCCCCTGTTGAGGAGCTTGCCCCTGGCCTGCCACTCCAGCCTCTGGTCAGCTCTTCTCTCCAGCAGCTTCTGATGCAGCCTTCGTCGTTCAAGAACACCCACGTTCTGTCCGTCAAGTCTTACAGCCGAGCCGATCTCCACCTGCTCTTCACTGTTGCCCAGGAGATGCGTCTTGGTGTGCAGCGCGAGGGTGTTCTCAACATCCTCCGAGGCCGTGTTCTAACTACCCTCTTCTACGAGCCCTCGACCCGAACCTCGGCCTCGTTCGATGCCGCTATGCAGCGTCTTGGTGGTCGCACCATCCCCATCTCCACATCTCACTCCTCAGTCCAGAAGGGTGAGACTCTTCAGGACACCATCCGTACTCTGGCTTGCTACGGTGATGCCGTCGTTCTACGACACCCCGAGGAGAGCAGTGTCGACATTGCTGAGAAGTACAGCCCCGTGCCCGTCATCAACGGCGGTAACGGCAGCAAGGAGCACCCCACACAGGCCTTCCTCGACCTCTTCACCATCCGTGAGGAGTTGGGTACCGTCCAGGGCTTGACCATTACTTTCCTGGGTGATCTTCTCTACGGCCGACCCGTGCACTCTCTGGTGTACTTGCTCCGACACTACCACGTCCAGGTTCAGCTCATCGCCCCCAAGGCTCTTGCTCTGCCTGCCAAGGTCCGTGAGCAGCTCGTTGCTTCTGGCCAGCTTCTCTGCGAGTCTGAGACTCTTACTCCTGAGATTATGGCTCGCAGCGATGTCCTGTACTGCACACGTGTGCAGCGGGAGCGCTTCCCTACTGAGGAGGAGTACCAGCGAGTCAAGAACTCTTACCGAGTGGACAACGCTTCGCTCAAGAATGCCAAGAGCTCTATGATTGTGATGCACCCTCTGCCCCGCAATGAGGAAGTTGCCGAGGAGGTTGACTTTGACCAGCGGGCGGCGTACTTCCGACAGGTAAGCATTCTGATGTTCTATTATTTGATAACAATTGCTAACATACTTCCTAGATGCGATATGGCCTCTACTGCCGCATGGCTCTGTTGGCGTTGGTTATGGCTGATTCATAAGAGACGGACGGGATATCAAAAAGTTTCATGACATGATTTGTTTGGAGATATGTAATTTGTTTTTCAAAGCTGGATAGAAATTGGCGTTTATTAGCCAGGCATTCCAGGATGATGCCCGTGACGACTTTTGATGTTATAGACTATGTGTAAAGCACGACTCGCGTCGTTGCGTATGATTTTATGTATGTATGTATTATGTACGTCGTATACGTCGTATACGTTTAATTCAATTTATTTGATTAATCCGTCCGTTCCGTTCGTTCCGTGTGTTTTGTGTATGTTTTGTGTGTTTTCTCATTGTGGTGTGAGTGTCACGAGAGTTCAATCAAAGGTTGTTTTACGTGACACTGCATACTGAGATTGTTGTTAATAGCCAAAGATGCGTACTTCCGAGTAAACATTCAACAATCTGGCCTTTCCTAAGTACTACATGCACTGTACTGTACATCTCCTGCAGGGACCAACTCTATCGAAAGTCTCCCCTTGAAATCTCACGATTCGAGAGGACCCTTCGACGATGTCATGACCCCACCACACACTTAGCACGAGTACGTACCTTTTTTCTTCTCTTAAACATCCCATCATCGTATGCCTCAAAGTCTCGCAGTGAGTCGCATGATCTCTCTCAACCTTTTCTACCCTTCAATGCGTTTTCTAATACCTCATTCTAGCTGTAGATTATTTTCCACTGCAAAAATGGCTCTTCATTCAGCTCCTGATACTTCAAAGCTCATTTGTATGTTGCCCCTCCCCCGCACTCAATATCATGACTCTTCTTCGTTGTCAACACCGTAGGGATTATTTTTACTAACACATTAATAGTCGCCCCCGCGGGCCATCAAGCCCATGGGCAGGCAGAGCAATTCACAAAGGGGACTCTTGTCCGCTCCCAACTTGATCAGGCATCTCCCATCCCTCAATTTCACTCCTGGTTCTCCCAAGCTCAGGAAAAGGACTCTGGTGTAGACCACCCTGAATCCTGCACCCTCTCCACCGCCTCTCTCCCCTCAGGCCGTATCTCCTCGCGAACAGTTTACCTCAAGGAGCTTGATTCCCGTGGCTTTGTTATCTACACTAACCTCGGAACCTCACGCAAGGCCGCCGACATCGCATCTAACCCACGTGCCGCGATGCTCTTCTTCTGGGAAGCTCTACAGCGCCAGGTCCACGTGGAAGGACGCGTGGAGAAGATCTCAAGGGAAGAGAGTCAAACTTACTACGATACGCGCGCAAGGGGAAGTAGAATTGGTGCGTGGGCTAGTAGACAGAGCCAGGTTCTCGAACCGCAGGGCGAGAATGATGATGGACGGAAGCAGCTAGAGGGATGGGTTCAAGAGGTTGAGCAGAAGTTTGACGGGGAGGAGAAGATTCCTGTGCCTGAGTTTTGGGGTGGGTTGAGGATTATTCCGGATCGGATCGAGTTTTGGCAGGGTAGGGAGAGCAGACTTCACGATAGGTTTGTGTATGGGCGGGATGAGGACGGTGAGTCTGATGAGTGGAAGTTGAAGAGGTTGAGTCCTTGAGACTACTCAGTCATTCTTGGATCTACAGCCAAGTTGAAACGCATATGGCTCAAAAATACAAACTAGAGAGAAAGATCAAGACAAACCACATTACTCGTTAGACTAGAAATTATCCTCAATTATTGTCACGTTCAACAAGTATGTATCATGAGATTGAGACATATTCCACTCAATATAGCTACACCCACCACACCGAAACATACAATCTTCAGCAAGAGAGCCGGCATTAATTGCCGTATACCCACGCAAAGCATAGTCACATATCAAAGACAAAACCACGAGCTCTTGATCCATTCGAAGCTGCGGTGTGTCCTTAATGAGACGTCAACGGCAGCCATGTGGAGACAGACCCCTGAGGAATGCTGGTCGTATATCGCATGATATTGAGTTGGATTGGAACGTGCGCCAAGAGCCGGGACTTGAACGGGAGCCATTAATAGAACATTAAGTTACTACCAACTAAGTACTTTGCGTACCGACTAGAATATACGGAAAGGGGTATGTGTAATCCTAGCTTCAGATGCCATGCCATAACTAACATAAAGCAAACCCAACCTTAACGGCCTTTCCCCATAGACTATACCAATCCAATTCAGTCCAAAATGCCTCGATAAAACAGAACAATGCTAGTTCCGACCTGTCGCCAATCAGGTGCGTGAAAATAAAGGGTCTGATTCCCAAAGCGACGCATAACAACTGGTGATAGTGCGAATCACGCCGGATTCAGTTGAGTCGCGGTCAAATCAACCCATAAAAGTCGCTCAATGTGTCGGTATCCACGGTAACGCCTCGTTAATGCCCAAAGCCTAAAAAAACGCCGTTTTCCTTCTTTTAATTATCCCCGCGCTTGGAAATGGTTGAAGTAGTCATCGCAAAGCCTTGACGTTTGCGGGGTAGCTGTCTGGTGGTTGACCTCGGTAGTGGGAGTATCGACCGGAGTTAGAGAGAGTCCCAGTCCCAGAACCGCCATCCCTGAGCCGAGCGTCTTGGAGCGAGAGTGAGTAGGGACATAGTGATGGTTGTTGTCGTCGCTTTCGTCGTCGCTAGAGTTGACGTCCATGGGCATGTACTCGTTGAGTTCCCAATCGGGCTGTTGAGCAGCAAGTTGCATATCAACCATAGCGTCGGTCAAGCATTCGTCATCGTATAGAGGCATGATGCGGTAGTTAAGGTTTTCCATGATGCATCGTTCAGTGACATTGAGCTGTTGGTGAGACCACATGCCACGACCCCACACCTTGCAGTAGTATTGAGAAGCCTCCTGGGGGTCCTCGGTGAACTTGACAGCAATAACGAGAGCCGCAAGAATGATGAGCTCAGGGTTGACCGAGTCGATGTGCAGTTGCTGTCGCTGGGGCAAGATGGGCGTGGAGTGTCGCTTAGACGCGGAGGAGAAGTAGTCGGAGAGTAGAGGGCATGAGAGGCGCCAACGACGGGCGAAGCGAGAGTCGAGGCTGTCGAGAATGCATACTGCAAGAGCAACAGTCTCTATCGGGAGGTTTGCGCGACTGAGGAGGGCCTGGACAAGAGGGACCGACGCGGTGGCCAGCGAGGCAGGCGATGGGATGAGGTTGACGAGGTGGATGGCGGGGCCTGCAGAAGAGTTAGTAAAGAATAAGCCCGTGATAGAGATGTATGCGTGGCATGATCGAGAGGGATGAGACAAGGTGACGTGATATTGCACATAGACAACGTTGTTTGTCTGGCCCTCTTCATGCTCTGCGGTACAGTAAAGCACACTCACCTCGGAATCGAGGCATCAATGGCTCTCCATCGTCAAGTGTCGTTCGTGGTGATTGAGCCGCAGACGAGTTACGAGAGCTCGGCGGCGGTGTGGGAAGGTTGGAGAGTGGTCGATAGGTAAAGTAGCCTTCATGACGGCAGTTCTTGTCTTGGTCGGCCATGACTGGCTCATCGCCCAGCTTCATATCTCGGTTCATCGTTTCGTTTATGGGCAGTAAGATGCAATGTTTTGTCGTCCAATCCTCAATTCTAAGTAGTTCCAAAGGTCCTTTCTCATGATTTGGAGTGTACGTGTATGTGTATGTGTGTGCGTGCAAGACGAACAGAGTCGTCTAAACTACGAGATGCTCTTAAATATAAGAGAATGGTAATCACGCGAGCACACACACGTACAGCCACGTCAACAGACAAAGTTTAAGATGCAGTAGGTGGAAGACGGGAGGGGGGAGGAGCAAAGTTATATATCCCGAGCTGAGCCAAGTAAATATAGACCAAGGGGGAGTGGTTGGCTCCCAAAGGGACCCGTTCACCGCGAGTAAGTAAGGCTGAGCGCTCTGCTAGCCAGGATCCCGCCCAAAGCTAGGCGGGATTAACCTCCAAGCAGCGCAGGAACTCTGCAGTTGTAGCGGTGGAGGAGGCGGCTGGTTTGGTGTGGTGGACGTCCAGCACCAGCACCAGGACAGGGGGCCGGGGGTACCCAGGCACCTGAGCTAGCAAGTTACTGTACGGCTTTATTTTGGCCAACAAATGGCGGACCTTGTCCTGGTTTCTTGGTTTGTTCCTTGGACGAGCATACGTCCGTCGACAATACAATACAATACAATAATCCAAGTCGGGCTTCACCTTGAAGCGGCTGTGATACGGGATGTGGCGCTTTCGAGGTGACCTCAAAGTCAGGCACCGTGTGATGTATACACAGTAAGTACCGTAGTAGATCGCTCGTTTTCTTTGATTTGACGTCCAATGTTTTTTCTTGGCTCGACTTGGTTCAGCTTTTTTTCGGGGCCGGCCGTGGTACGTATCAGCGTATATTTTTGGTGCACAAAAAAGTTGTTTTAAGACACCATCGACCATCAAACAACCCAACTTTGGACTCCCCGGGGTGGCAGTAAGTGGAGCTTAAAAGAAGTGGCGACGACGAGAACGATGCAACGGGCATGGAGACGGAGTATTTTACTTTGCTCGCAATACGGATAGACAACACTGTCTTATCTGACTGTATGTCCAATCGAGGTTTCGGAGTGCCACAAGTCCCCGAAGCTCAGCTCAGCCAAGGCTTTTCTCCTTACCGTACAGCCCCTGATAATCCACCTCAGCTGAAAGCCACAGCAGCTGTCATGAATGTCGGATCGTTGATAATACTGCAATGACAGGACAGTCGTAGGTAGTGGCTGACAATTGACTTGGGCAACCTCGGATGACGCCCAACGGTATACATACGGACGGATATCGAGGGAAGTCCCTGTCGCGTGGCTGACAACCAAATCAGGGAAGAGGTGCAATATGCGATCTACAACAAATCGGTCGCACGGGCGATTGTATTCGAGCCACAAGGTGGCCTGCCCTTAACAGAACGCACAACTGCGGCGCTATAGACATCGATGCGCGGGTTTCGGTTCCTGACTAGTCGAGAGACACAATTCATACGTCAACGGTGCGTATCGTCCTTGATCGATCTGTTATTAGCATTGAGTGAATGACGAAACCATGCTCTCTCTCAACGCCGCTTCCTTGGTGATGAAAGTGCTGCCAAGTAGTATATCAAGCAATCATATCCCTCATGAGGGAAATGAAGACCGTCACTCAAACAAAGATCGTCGAGGGCAGCACACCCACTGATTAGACTCGCCCGTAGTGCCTCGGGGATATAGGTCTCATGAGCACTTGCGTGCGATGCACATGCAAGCGCCTAAATGTGAGGTACCGTTGAAGTTGGAATGAATTGCTCGTGTCTTGTCTTTGTTCCTTCATCATGGGTACCCCTTGTGCAACGGCGGTTCCTCTTCAGCTCAAGCTTCCAGACTTCCGATAAACCTAACACGGCATGCAAAACTGCTCAGCTCCTCGATCAGTGATTGCGGCAGTGCTCCGTGGACCAGATCTGAGTGCCAGAATGCCCTCGGCTCATTGTCGCTCCACCGACATCATTCGTCCGAGACAGACGCCACGAGCGAGTGTTTTCTTTTCCTGGGATCAGTCGATGGTTTTGCCCGCCATGTAACGCCCCCATGCACGGCATATCGTAGCAATGTCGCAGCGCAGCACAGCACATGCTGGCATTGAAAGCCGGTGCTCACATCATCATATCATGGGGAATCTTGCTTTTCCCTCCACAACAGTTCCAGCCTAGCATGCGTGCCAAGTTATGCACGGCGGGCTTTGTCCTGCACAAAGTCGCGTGCTTCTCTCCCTTCCCCAGTGGAGTTGCCCGACTACTCTCTGGCTTAGGCCGAGCTCATCGCCGAGAGACCCCTTTTTCTCCCTCACTTCGCTTGTTTGAGCATAGCCAACAATGACGGGATAAGATCGTCGTCATCCCTGGAAGCCCGTGTCAGGGCTCGGACTTGGCGCTGTCGTTAGGATTCTCACACAATTTCAGCACGTTAATGGCCCTGACGCCGCTGAGGCTGATTCGGGTCTGGAAGCTTTGATTTTCAAGAGGCTTGAGAATTAGCCTAGCGGCTTTGTTGTAAGTAATACGGTGCTAGCGGCTGACAAGGAGCAATATCCTCGACAAGAACTGGGCCCGCAGTGCCTCTATTCGCAAGGAGCAGCTGGCTTGGGATCTGACAAAGATCTCGTCTGTCAGCCTTTGGCGGGTGCCGGCTCGGTTTCGTCGCGAGATCTATAAGAGATATCGTGTCGGTAGCTTCAACTTGTCCGTCAGTCACCGGTCTCTCCAGCTTGTGATCAGATTAATGAGACATGGCTTAACGTCAACCAAGCCAGATAGAATAACTGAGCATATTCCAGTTTGGCTGCTAGTCTCCCGATTCTGTTTTCTAGCACTTCATCCGGCCTTCTAAGCGCGAAATGACCGATTAGCCGCACAAGGCCTAAAGCCCTGGCGGCGCGCTAACCCTTGATGCTGTCAACTTCATCTCACCGCTTGAGCAACCTCGGGCCGGTCACTTCATGAAGGGACTTTGGTCGTCAACCCCCGTGCCTGCAGCACGCATGTCCTATGGCGCATATGGCGGGTGGTGCAGCTGCACGAATAAGCCGTGTTTCTAGGTCAGCCTGATGACGTGAAACTAGCTACTACAAGCTGTAGCATCTCATCTCGGGTCGGGAGTTTGCTGTTGAAGAAGTTGTTAGAGTTAGTCAACTGCAACTACCCACGTTCCGATGTTAGTGGCAGTAATGTCCTTCCGATGCGCTGCGACATTCCCAACTTGGCGAGTCAGTTTGCAGGATCCATTGGGCTATCTGACCGCGTATTGTTCGCCCTAGCTTATGTATTGTCTGGTGAAGAATGGAAAGTAAAGTATGCGGAATATCTGCAACGATATAGTACTGTAGGTATGCTTATTCAAGTCTTGATGAATTGACATTGCGGGGTTGTCGATCTGGTGGATGATCCTGCTCCATCAATGTTACCAACAAAGCGTGGGGTGCATCAACGGCGGATCACTTGGGTCAAGTAGAGTGCATACATATTTTTGCTGCCTCTTTGAGTGTGTGCCTGCATTCGTGATGAGCTCACATCATCGCCCACGACACTCATGAGTCCCGACAAACGACTGAGAGGTTGAGATCTGACTGCTGTCAGTGTCTCTGTACAAGATTGATGGGAACTAGGCAGCTCAAATACCTCAGTTGTGCGCATTTCGAGCGATATGAAGGGCCATTACATATAGTAGTAAGGCATCATCGCTTAATAGCGGGATTGATCAACAGGCCAGGCAAACGGCATTACACCCACACGGGTACTGGAGTCCCTATTCCAAAAAACATAGAAGGTGCATAAGGGTTAATTCGTATCCATATCAAGTGGAACATAACTTCTGAAAGGGGACAAAAAGCAGCTTTCATCTGTCGGCAGTTGATATTAGAGCTATCCCGCAGTTGACTTGGAGGTTAACTAATGGATTTGTCTTGATCTCCGCTCTGAGGGCCTCTTTCGGGATGGTTCTCAATGTCATAAACCTAGAGACTAAGAAAAGGGGATGAGTATTAACAACTCAACGTTGCTTCTAATATCAAATATTTACAGACTCTGACCAAAGTTGAACATGATACTCGATCTCGAGCTTGAGTCACTCTTACAATAATCTTTAGAAGTGGGTGATAGACAGTTCGTCACTGGCCCACCTTTACCCGCAGCCTCATAGCGCCCATAAACCGCCTAATCAAGCTACACTATCATAGAGAGATTACTGCTTCTTGATGCAAATAGTATTGGATGCTAGCTCAGGGGCTCTCGCCTGAATGTGTCTTTATTGAGATCATGCTTCAATTGTTACGGTTTACCCTGTAATGACTACAAACATAGGCTGTAAAATGATATGGCATTTGAAACGGTGCATTAATTGTGGCTTAACCCTTGAACAATATCTGGGATCCAAGTCTTGAATCGAAGTCGTCAGATAATATACTATACGCGTTTAAATCAGTAAATATACTCTGCAAGTTACTATCTTGATAAAAAGAAGAAGAAAAGACGCTATGTCTGAGAAATGCGAATACGTGACAAAATGTGGTGGTTCAAACAATCGCATTCGTGTCCCTGCTTCAGCAACGTTTCGCCATACCCATCAACCAGCATAACATGGCTTACACAGCCCCTCAACAGCGAGTTTCAACCACAAATCATGATGATGACAGTGAATTCTGATGAGAAAAAAAAAAGCATAAATAAACTCATCGAAATTTTTCTATGCCAGTCACTCACTTTCCTCTCCCAAGTGCAACATACCGGTCAGGAACCAGCGTGCGCCTCATTCCTCGTAGCAGACGCCTCAAATTACCTAATCCGAGATTCAACAGATCTCTCCTCCCATCATCACCATCACCATCACCATCACCGCCATCCTTATTCCCACTAGCATTCAACACCCAGAAAACGCACCCAATACACCAGAATGAGCAGCCACGATGGTATTCCCTGGGCTGCTCACCTCCAGCGATAGAACCCCCTCGGTCCGGTCAAAATCGAGCGAGTCAGACCTCCCCCTCCAGCCCGAGTACATCTACGATGAGGCTCAGCTGCCCTGTCTCCCGCCCGAGAGGCCCGACCTCCGCGAACTGAACAACAGCCTCGAGGCTCTCGCCGCCGTCTTTCCCGATATTCAGATCGAAGTATTCCGCGAGCTACTTTCCAGCTTTTCCGGCGAGTCACGCCTTGCACTCGTAGCCGACACTCTCCTCAAGAACAGGGTGACATGGGTCAAAGGCCGCTGGAAGGTCCCTGACAAGGAGACTGCTCAACCCGAGGCGATACCCAAGACTGAAGCTTTCAAGAGCAAAGAATACAAAAGAGCCGTGCAGAATCTCGCATGGCATGAGTTCAAGGGGTTATCACGCTCCACCATAAACGCTGTTCTAGCCGAGTCCAACTACTCCTACCTTGAAGCTCGACAGACTCTTGTTACTCTATCCTCCAAATCATGGCGCTTCACGATATCATCACTCTTTTTCCGGAGGAAGCCCATCGCCACGGGTGAGGCAGAAAACCACCCTCTGGTATCATGGCGTTCGACCGGTCAAGGTTCCATCACTCCCACCATACGAACAACAGGCAGCGCTGAGCTAGACCGTGAGCTGTACGATATTTTGGTGGCCCCCCTGAAAGAGAAGGATAGAAAGGATAGAGAAGGAAGGGATAGAGGTCTAGCCATGATCCTCAACAATGAAGAGGCGGAAAAGGCCGAAGCAACGCACGAGTGTGTCTGTTGCTTCACATCGGCAGCTTTCGAGGAGTTCACACACTGCAACCGAGACGGTCACCTGGTTTGCTATCGATGCGTACAGCACTCGATAAAGGAAGCCGTCTTTGGCCAAGGCTGGCAAAGTAGCATCAACCCAGAAACGGGAACGCTCAAGTGCCTTGCCACAGACGCCGATGGATGTCCCGGGCACATCCCTCCAGATCACATCCGCCGTGCCATGGAAGAAGAGAAGATGGGCGCTGAGATTTTGCATAAACTTGACCGCCGACTGGCGGAACACAGTCTATTGGCCTCTAACCTGCCTCTAGTTCGATGTCCCTTCTGCGACTATGCCGAGATAGACGACATATACACGCCGGTTCATGAGTCTGCTCTTCGGATCAAGTCTGATAGTATCTACAACCTCTTCTTCCTTGTCCTCTGCATCGGCACACTTCCATTCGTATTCCCCTTCGTCCTCATCTCCTCCTTCATATGTCTCATCCTCAGCACGCAGCAGTCCTTTGGCGACTACGTCTCAGTCGAGTGGTCTAAGGCCGTCAACCGTCACCGTCGTCGTCGCCGCGGCCTCAAATTCACATGTCAAAGCCCCGACTGCGGTCGGACATCCTGCCTCTCATGTCATAAGTCCTGGAAGGACATACACGTGTGCAATGAATCTTCACTCGTCGCTCTCCGCACCCAGGTTGAGCAGGCCATGAGCATGGCCATCAAACGCGTCTGCCCCCGCTGCAACACTTCGTTCGTCAAAAACGCCGGCTGCAACAAGCTTACCTGCCCATGTGGCTATAAGATGTGCTATGTCTGCCGAGCCGACCTGAG
This sequence comes from Fusarium sarcochroum, assembly GCA_013266185.1. Classification (NCBI taxonomy): domain Eukaryota; kingdom Fungi; phylum Ascomycota; class Sordariomycetes; order Hypocreales; family Nectriaceae; genus Fusarium; species Fusarium sarcochroum. Next base: position 49,065 of record JABEXW010000457.1, on the reverse strand, counting down.
CGACGAGGGCTACCGCCATTTCTGCGACCACTTCCGTCCAGAGGGCGACGCCACGCCCTGCAAGGAGTGCGACAGGTGTAACCTTTGGGAGTCAGAAGACACGGAGCAGGTCTTGCAAGCTGCACGTGAAGAGGCCGAGCGCAAGTGGAAGGATATGGAGAACCGGGAATTGTCGGGCACGGAGCGTGCGTTCCTCGAAACGGGAGTCGCGGCGCAGAGGATGGATGTGAGCGTTGAGCGTGTGCTGTTTAGCGGGCGGATCCCTGCTCTGTCAGAAATATTTGATCTCATCGTGGAAACGCTCTTTGTATGAGGATAACGGATATGTTTACGAACAACGGCGTATGACAAGATGGGTTATGAAAGCCTCGCGGTTACTACAAGAGCTGGGGGAATAAAATTGCATATAAACACGGTATCTGGAATGGGTCACGGGGCGTCTTTTGGAATATATATATCTTTACTTTGCAAAGAACTGGTATCGAATTCGGTATCAAGGATTGGGTAAACGGGACATGACTAAATCACATCACTCAACTACAATACAGACGTTATGATATTACACAAAGACCCCATCCGTTAAAAAAAAAACTCCGTTCGTCATCCTAAAATTTTGTTTAGAGCTTGGGCTTGGCATCGGCCACGAGCTCTGCAGCAGCACCAGCGATGGCGAGCTTGCCCGTCTCCTTAACCTTGGACTGGAAGGTGACCTTGTTGCCGTCTCGCCACATCTCAGTGACGAGGGTCTGTCCGGGGATGACGACGCCGGCAAAGCGGACCTTGATGTTCTTGAAAGCACCAAAGCGCTCGTAGACGGCCTTTCCTGCAATACCAAAGAAGCAGAGGCCGTGGAGGATGGGGGCCTTGAAGCCGCCGACCTTGGCGAATTCAGGGTCGATGTGGAGGGGGCTGTTTACGTTAGCTGTGGTCTTCTAGTTTGACTAGGCTGGGAGCTTACTTGTAGTCACCGCTCAGGCGGTAGATGGCAGCTTGGTCGTCGTGGGTAGGCGACTCAACGACAACGTCAGGGGCTCGAGAAGGAGGCTTGTTGACAGCAGTGGAGGCACCACGGTCCTTACCACGCTTGGGACCACCGAAACCACCTGCGCCACGGAGGAAGACATTGCTCTCGTTGTAAAAGACATCCTCACCGGTGTTGGCGTCAACAGTAGTGGTGGAGGTTCTGGCAATAGAAGCATTGCCCTTGTCGATGACCTCGAGAAGACGGCCTCGGGTGACAAGACGAGCGCTGGTGGGAATGGGGTACTTGCGGACCTCAAGGTACTGCTCTCCGTGAAGCAACATCATAGGCGAGAAGTTGGGCACGATGTTGTCAAACTCGAAGGGCATCTCAGCGTTGAAGGGAGGGATAACACCGAAGGTAGGCAGGACCTGGAAGTCATCTGAGCCCTCACTATAGATACTGTTAGTTCAAATCTCGATACGGGGACGTGACGACTTACAAGGTGTATTTGAGATCGGTGCGCTTGGCACCGACACCAAGGTTGTAGAGGATGACATCTCGCTCCTCATACTTGAACTCAGTAGGCTTGCCCTCCTTCTTGAGGGTCTCCTCGATGATCTTCAAGTGCTCGCTCTCACCAGATGACTCCTGACTCTGTGTTAGTGCCAATTCGCTTGAGCGATCATTAATAACATAGCAAACTTACCTTAGGTGTGCTTCGGTTCTCCATGTTGGCCATGATCTTCTCAACAGAGTCCTGAGACTTGCTGGGGTGGTCGGCACGGCTGTCAAAGGTGACAATGTCCTTCCAGTGCTTGAGAACCTCCTCAGGAGCGAGAGCAACATCAACAGGGAAGCCGTGGCCACCGGTTCGCTGCCATCGAGTCTGACCACACCAGCCGCTGCCGACCTCATACAGACCACCAGTGGGGTTGGGGCACTTGTCACTGCAGAGAGCGAGGACAAGAGGAGCAATGTAGTCGGGCTTGAAGGCCTGGACCATCTCCTCGGGCATGATAGTGGCAGTCATGGCAGTACCAGCGTTAGGAGCAATGGTGTTGACGTAGATACCGTACTTGTATCCTTCAAGAGCAAGAGCTCGCGAGAAACCAAGAATACCACATTTCTATAATTGTCAGTGATTATCACAATTGCTGAGCGTCGAAAAACTTACCGCCGCAGCATAGTTAGCCTGGCCAAAGTTGCCGTAAATACCACTGGTGGAAGTGGTGTTCAAAACACGACCATACTTCTGCTTGAGGAAGTATGGCCAGGCAGCCTTGGTGACCTTGTAGGTACCTCGAAGATGCACGTTCAGGACAGGGTCCCAGAGGTCATCGTTCATGTTAGAGAAGGCCTTGTCGCGAAGGATACCAGCGTTGTTGACAACGATATCAACACGGCCAAAGGCATCAATGGCAGCCTTTACGACCATCTCGCCGTCCTCGGCCGAGGCCTTCACACCAACGGCCTTGCCGCCGAGCTTCTTGATCTCGCCAACCACACCATCAGGGTCAGCAAGATCGTTGACGACGACTGATGCGCCGAGCTTGGCAAATGCCAAAGCGTAGATGCGACCAATACCAGCACCGCCACCGGTCACAAGAGCAACTCGGCCGGTAAAGTCAAGCGTCTCACCTTGCTCGGTAGGTCCCATCTTCATGGAGTCCTCAAGCAATGTGAGGAAATCGTTGGGACCGGTGGGATATTGAGGGTTGGAAAAGTCAACGACCTTGTTCCAGTTCTTGATAATAGCTCCTGGGGTATATGAGTCGTCCGCCTTGAGGAGGAGACCGTTGGATCGCTCCCATCGGAGCTTGGCCACGTGGCCGCCGCCAACCTCGAAAATACCACCAGTCTCCTCTGTGTTGTTCTTGTGGACCAAGACAGCGACTAAAGGCACGACCCATTCGGGCTTGAGATTGGCGAGCATATCAGGGGGCATGATGGTCTCGGTCATTCGGCTAGCAGCTGTCTAGGGTCAGTATATGAGCTTCACAGAGGGCGCGGTCGCAACATACCAACAGGCGCAATAACGTTGGCCAGAATGCCGTACTTGATACCCTCCTTGGCGAGGGTCTCTGTGAAACCAACCATGGCCAGCTTGGCAGCGGAGTAGTTGGTCTGGCCAAAGTTGCCAAAGAGGCCAGCAGCCGAGGCGGTATTGATGACACGGCCATACTTTTGCTTGCGGAAATGAGGCCAAGCAGCGCGAGCGCACTTGTACGCGCCCTTGACGTGTACCTTGTAGATCAAATCCCAGTCCTCGTCCTTGATGTTCTTGAAGCTAATATCTCGTAGGATTCCGGCATTGTTGATGAGGATATCGATTCGGCCGAAAGCCTGGATGGCGGTCTCGATGATTCGCTCGCCGTTCTCTACTGAGTCGTAGTTTGCAACGGCCTTGCCGCCAGCGGCTTTGATCTCGTTGACGACGACATCGGCAGCCTGTCGCGATGGGAGTTAGCTCTATGCGCCCAAGGGAAGCTGATATTGTCATCACTACTAACCTTTGCTGAATTACCTTCACCCTTGGAAGTCACACCAAGATCGTTGACGACGACGCTGGCACCGCGTGAGCCGAAAAAGGTGGCATATGCCTTTCCAAGACCACCGCCAGCACCGGTGACGACAACAACTTGGCCGTCGTATCTCAGTTGCTCTGCCATGATGGTGTGTTTACAGGCTGTGTTATTGGGGATTTATGGGGGGTATAACGGGGATAGAATATTCAAAACACACGCTCAATAAAAGGGACAAGACAGAGAGTGCAGTAGAGTAGAGTGCAGTGTGATGTAGAGGATGAGGATGAGTGGAATTAACTGGGGGATCAGAGCGAGCGCAACAAGCAGCTCTTAACAAGCTTGGGCCGGCTTGTAACTCAAACGACTCGGGGGACCTTGGACCTTGTGAAGGGGAAGCCTCGGCTTCTATGGGGTACCGAGGGGACTGGTTGCGGGGAATACGCTAGTCCCTGTTTGGAAAGGGTTTGACTTCACATGTAAAGATGCACGATTACGATTAGAGATGAGGTCATGTGGGAGGAATAGCTCATGTCACATGCCTCTGATTGATATTCATGGTAAGAAATAAGTTTTGCTGTACAATAATCTGGGGTAATTCTTGTCAGATTGTGTTGGTTGGGTGTCTTACAGGTGATCAAGAGGCTGCTGCAGTGCAACACCGTCAACTGGTCTGTTAGTCAAATCCAAGTTGAAAATAATAGAAACATATACACATACAGTGTTATACATCACTTTACTGTACTCTCTAATTACATTACTCCTATAATTGATCAAGAGTTGAATATCATAAAGATCCCACCTCTTGCCGACGTCTAATCCCGGCGCCGGCTACAGAGACACCCCCACAAATTTCCTCTCTGCTCCCCGCAAAATCCAACCCGGGCCACAAAGCCGTCATATTGTGCGTTTGTGGGTGTCTGTCTCGTGTGTCGTGTCTCGGTCGTAAAATGTCCGACCAAAAAAGAAAGCAATTGAGTCTATTCCTATTCATTCTACCTATGGCTGCCATTGCCGACTCCGCTGCTACAGCACCACTGCCGGTATCTCTCACATGCACGCAATACTCCTATCTATAGCCGTCTATTAGCCTTATCTACCGTACACTATCCTTACTTTCTCATCATGGCTCCCCACTTTGTCGACGACAAAACTGCCATTTGCCTCCCCTTCATTCTCTCCCAGCTGAAACTCCACCGCGAAGAGTCCCCCGACCGCCCCTTTGTCATCGGCCTCAATGGCATCCAGGGCGCCGGCAAGTCTACCCTTGTCAAGGCCTTGAGTAAGGCTCTTGAGGGTGAGAATGTACCGACTCTCGTCTGTAGCATAGACGAGTTCTACCTCACTCGTCAGGATCAGGTTACTCTCGCAGAGTCTCACCCGGATAATGCCCTCGTCCAGCATCGCGGGGAGCCTGGTATGGAAAAGCTCACCCCATCTTATCTTATACAATGAGTCTAACAAAATATCAGGAACTCATGATATGCCTCTCGCAAAGGCTTTCTTTGATGCGCTACTAAAAGGCGAGCCCACAAAACTCCCAAAATATGACAAGGCTATCAAGGGCGGCAAAGGAGATCGCCTGCCAGAGTCTGAATGGCTACCCGTTAACCAGCCTGGTCAGGCCATTATTCAGGCCATTATTCTCGAAGGATGGTGTGTAGGCTTCCGCCCTCTTACTCGCGAGGGCGTTGAGGCAAGGCTTAACATGCCCAACCGCACTTTGAAGCAACACAAGCTTGAGGACCTTCTATTCGTCAATGAGAAGCTATCAGAATACAATAGCCTTACCGACTCCTTCGACGCCTTTATCCAGATAGACGCAGAGGATATTGGCTACGTTTACGGTTGGCGACTAGAGCAAGAGGATCACCTGCGAGAGGAAAGGGGTGACCCTGAAGCAGGCATGACCTCACAAGAGGTTGTCAAGTTTGTCGATGGTTACTATCCTGCTTATGAGCTCTACACTGATAGAATGAGAAAAGGTGTCTTGTCCAACCGACCAGGCCGACAGTTGAGGATGGTAGTAGGCCGCGACAGAAAAGTAAAACATGTTCGCCGGGTCTAAAAAGGAATACACTCACTCACTCACTCACTCACACTCACATTCACACACTCTCACAAACCAATCACGCCAAATCTTCACCACGACCAGACACTAATGAACAACTCACGGTCCTGAACCATTTTCAGCAAATACTTTTATCGCACAAAGATGTGACCATCGTAGCGTCTCTATAAATTATTTCATTGTAAGTGAGCTCAATTCCGCTCTAGGTGCCTCGAAAGCCGCTGGAAATCTCACGCTCCCGATATTGAGTAAATCAGCCTCAACTCCAGCATAATGCAATCATATCGGTCGTAAAACTTGTCCCTCGAAAAATGAATAACCCGTCCATACGCCATAATGTTCTATGCGCGCTTATCCTCCACCACTCGCTGACCATCCTGCTTCATCTTAGACAGCTTTCGGTCAATGGCTTGTGTCTTCAGACGGACAGCTTCTTCGCGATCAGCAGCTTCTCTTTCAAACTCCTGGATGATCATGCGCTTGTTCCTCCTTGCCTCTATCAAACTTTGCATGATGCCGCTGAACTCACTGACAAACCAATTGCCAGACGTTTCCCAATTTTCAATCGACATATTGGAAAAGAGATCGTGTTGCTCCTTCTCACCAAGATGACGAAACTGGTCAAGTTTGGCCTCTAAATTGCCGGAATTGACACCAGTGCCCTTTTGCTCGTCTTTGGATGGATCAAAGTCAAAAGGCTGCTGTCGAAGGGAGGTGAAAGACATCGTCTCGAGAGCCATATCGTCGTATTCTGGGCTTGGTCGGCGTCGCTTCTTGTCTTGGCGATTTGTGTTCGGGTGCAAGATCGGCATTGTAGTAGCCGGCATTGAGCTCTCCAAAAGAGTTCTTTGGACCACCGGTTTGGAGACCTTGGGCCTTGGTGTCGTATGTTCCTCTTCCTGGGATTCGCCGTCTTCGTCCTCCGAATGATTTGCAACATGCCACCGAGAGTCCTCATTCCTGTGATATGTTTGCCATTGCGTTCCACGGATCTTGGGAGATGGGCTTCTCGCTTGGTTCGCAACGTCCTGGGCTTCTGATCGGCCAGTATGTGTCCTTCGTATTTTTACTTCACGCATGGGTAATTTAGAGTCGCGTCTTGCTGGTGATTCAGGACGAATTCGCTCATGTTCGTAATGGCCGTTGGTTTTCCCATGGCCAGCAATCACATTATCCTGAAAGCCATCTCCCATGAGGTCAACATTGTGTCGCTGAGGCCTACTGACCACATTCATGCGAAGATCATCTCCAACAGCAAATAAGTCACTGGTCGGCGCAGGTCGTTGAAATCGATTGCGATCAGGCAGACGGTGTGACGGGATAGTCTTCTTAAGGTCGCGAGTCAGCTCCGGCCCGAGTTTAACGGGGTCGGACGGCTCGTTGTGGGGAGTTGTGATCCCAGATTCCATAAAGTTTTCGTCAAGTTGAGAGCCAGAGAACAAATCTGGTCGACGATCAATCGGGTTACCTTGAACTCGAGCATTAGGAGAGGATGCCACCGAGAGTTGTGGTGAACGAGGCGGTGGTTGACTAAGAGGATGGTTTTGTCGTGGAGGGGCAGTGTTTCTACCACCAAGCCCAGCGATCTCTCGGATGTGACTTGCAGGTCGCGGTATTGGAGCCAGAGCAACGTTCTTTGGTGGCTCTACGCTCATGGGCCTGATGTCCACCTGTGGTTGAGACTCGTTCGTTCGCGACCCAGCATTGGCAAATGCCAACAGCCGGCCACCTTTGTCCTTCAAACTCGGCGGCATCGTGTGGTTTGCGTGTATCGAAGCAGCAGTATTACGAAGGGCCTGAGGTAATGTCGGCACACTTCCCGTCACGCGATGACCTTGCGGTTTGGAAGCGTTGGGGTATCTCGTCGGGTCGTAGGGTCGCATAGGTAGGATCGTCTATTGTTGATGGCAAAAAAGGACCATTTCCTCAAGAAGCCGACCAGATGCGGTAAAAGCAAAAAATTGCAAGGTTTTGCGCGTGGGATAATTCAACACGGTACTGCTAAACAGCAGTAATCTTGACAAATCCGCGAGTTGCGCAAACCTAAATGTTGAAAGAGTCAAGTCTGTTTGGAGTTGGGACCCGCGGTTTCAGGCACGTCCAACAGGGGCGCGCCTGGGGAAAGAGCAATGCGCCTTACAAGTCGCGACGTCAGGTGATGTTGGCGGGGAGTTCTCAGTGGAGCTCAACTCCAAGGATATCCCTGTCTCTAAGGCAAACTTCACTTACACGAGCATCAACTGAAAATGCCCACCAACTTTGTGTTTGGAGTATAGTGAAATTACTTGACATAATTCTGGTACCAGCTCGTGTTTGGTATTGCCTTTTCTTTTTCGAACGACTCTAAGAACACTGGCTTCTTCCAAGGCGGTGACTACTCGGCGTAGATGACCTTAGGAAGGGCCTCAACATTGAACCACTCCAGGCTCTGGCAAGCCCGCGTCTTGTCATATGAAATTACATACGGCAGCTCCATGGGCTCATATTATCTAGCCGGGCACGCCGGTCGGTCTCCAGTTGGTCAATGAGCGCGAAAACTATACGATCAACACTCCCCTTGTTCGGATCTGACAAGATGGATGACGATGTTTCGGACCAGGAATCTTTAGGAAAACATTCATTTACTCAGATCTTGATACAATATCATGTGATTATTTACCATAACTCTGGAGGTCCCTTACATGAACGTTCCAATCACCGACGCCATCGTCCACCTATTCGGACCGTCCGATGAACCTGTCCTGCAGCTCATGGCTTTCCCAACAGAGGGCTTCCCGCAGATTCTCGAAGAACTTTAATTTTCTCTACGTAGGCTCTCCTCTATCTCGCTGATACCGGTTCATACGTATGATGATCAGACGAGGCTTGGTTCTTGAGGACGGAAATCCCGTCATTGTTGATTCCATTATTATTTAAAAGGAACGATTTGTCGTGAAGGTATGGTTTTTCTATCATTCATCACATTCTCATATCTTGTTAACTATTTCTCATCATGTACAAGACCGGCCTATATTCTCTGCTCTTCCTCGCTTCAGCGAATCCTCTCTTCGCCTTGCCTGGACCCATTGACGCTCAGGTTCAACGGAGAGGTCCATGTTCTGGCAACACGCCCTCTACCAGAGATCAATGGTGCGGGTATGACATCCACAGTGATTACTACTCAGTTGTTCCTGATACCGGTGTTACGAGAGAGTACTGGCTCGAGATCAGCGAGATTACCTTTGCCCCTGATGGAGTAGAGAGATTTGCCCAAGCCGTCAACGGATCGATACCAGGCATGTTTATTTCAACTACAAACACTGAATGAACTATACGCTAACTTATTCCCCAGGCCCAACGATCTTTGCTGACTGGGGAGACAATGTCATTGTTCACTTGACAAGCAACCTCAAGTCTTCCACCAACGGCTCGTCCTTTCACTTCCATGGCACTCACCAAAACTACACAAACCCTCAGGACGGTGTCGTTGCCATCACTCAGTGTCCCACTGCACCAGGCCATTCAGTAACGTACAGGTGGCGTGCCACTCAATATGGCACCTCATGGTACCATTCACACTTTGGCCTTCAGACCTATGATGGTGTCTATGGTGGCTTGGTCATTCGTGGTCCAGCAAGCGCAAATTATGATGAGGACGTTGGAACCATCATGCTCAGTGACTGGTCTCATCGGACCGTTAACCAGATCCTCCCTCAAGTTCAGAGAGAAGGACCCGTGTTGATGGACAATGTTCTCATCAATGGCACGAACGTGTATGGCAAAGAAGGTGACAAGAACATGACTGGTAAGAGATTCAAGTTGGATTTTGAAGAAGGCAAGACATATCGCTTGCGTCTCATCAACACCGGCATCGATACTCTATACAAGTTCTCCATCGACCACCATACACTCAAGGTCATTGCTGTAGACTTCATCTCTATCCAACCTTACGAGACTGATCACGTCAGCCTTGCTATTGGTACGATGCCTATTACTTGTTCCATTCCGAATCTTCTAACATCTCTTAGGCGAACGCATGGATATTCTCGTCACCGCAAACCAAGCCTCAAAGGCATCATCCTTCTGGCTCCGTGCTATCCCCCAGCTCGACTGCACTAGAAACGCCAACCCTGAAAACGCACTCGGCATTGTATCCTATGCTTCCAACAGCTCAACGCCTACTACAAAGGGGCGCAAGTACGAGGACAAGTGCCAGGATGAACCCTATGAAAGCATTGTCCCTGTTCTTCCACGGAACGTCGGTCATCCATATATGGAAGTTGTCGAGCATGCGAACCGCTCCTGGAACGAAGACGGAATCATTAAGTGGGCGCTTAACAGCACCACTATGATTGCTGAATGGGGTCACCCATCCCTTCTCAAGCTCAATACCAACACCACATTCACCGACTCCAACGCCGTCATCCGTATCCCCAAGAAGGACGTCTGGGTCTATCTCGCCATAGAGACCGAGCAAGATATCTCCCACCCAATTCATCTTCACGGTTTTGACTACCACATCCTCGCCCAAGGCCCTGGACCGTATGGTCCCAATGTCACCCTCAAGACGGACAACCCTCCTCGCCGTGATACTGCCCTTCTTCCTGCCAAAGGGCATCTAGTGATTGCTTTCCTGACTGATAACCCGGGTGTTTGGCTCATGCACTGCCATATTGGGTGGCACGCTGCAGAGGGTTTCTCATTACAATTTGTTGTACGCGAGGACGAAATCCCAGGTTTGGTATCGGATCAAGAATACAAGGATATGAAGGAGGGCTGCAAGGCATGGAATGAGTTTTCGCACGGAATGAAGATGGAGCAAGAGGATTCAGGCATCTAATTGAGTTTTGGGGGGTTGCACTGGGTATTATATGCGTTTCGTTTCATAAACACTCATAGACATAAATAAATGGACTGTATCGCAAAGACGCCACATCAACACATATTTCCCATGTTGCACCTTTGATATTTGGCACCTTTTGCCTCATTGCTGGACTAGGACGATATCGGCCTGTCTAAGTGTGTTGCTCCATCCCATCATCGTACCATTTTCCCATTCCATTTTCATCCTTAGACTCCATCCCATTTCCTCCCAAAAAAAATCAGCAATCTCATAGCTCATAAGGGTATCTATGCATGTTCGGAGATAAACACATGAATCATCAAAACCCCTTATCGATCCTTTTCAACGCCAAATGTCCGGTAATATAATCACACTGATGCTCAGTCAGCAAAGTCATCATCCATTAGAGCCTCCAGGAAGGACGAGCCTGGGTGAGATTCTCCGCAGCAGGGGCAAATCCCTTCTTCATCACTGTCCCAGTCGACATCACTGATCTCGTATCCGCTAAATCGAGAAAACTGAATCCAGTCACGCTTCTCAACGTCTCGAGAAATGGGAACTCGCTTCCAGATGACGGTTTCTTCATCACGGTTCGAAGGTGGATGTCCTTCTTCATTCGGTGCGGGAGGCAGGGCACCGAGCCTGGCATGACTATGAGAGTGACCGTGTACCGTATCAGAGTCGTTTTCGCTATCATCATCGTCGTCCTTGGCCTTCCAAGCTCGGATCACTCTGGCACACCATCTCTTCCCGGAGAGAGGCTGAAGGTGCTTAGGATGCGCGATGTATGAAGCCGGACCATCGAGATACAGACCTTCATCCTTGAGCATACCGCTCATTTCGGCAGAAGCTTTCATGCCAGTGTCATCAAAGGGCATACCCGTGACCTGGAGTTCATTCAAAGTGCAGCCAAGTTCGTGAGAACAGATGTCGTGGAGTTCGGAACCGGAAAACGGCAAAAGCGTGTCTGAAAAGTTCACAAGGTCAACACGAAGAGAAACGAGAGACGGCAGCATTCTTGGCCTCGGATGCTTCCTGTTTCGGTAATTCGGATCGAAGGGTGCACGAAGCCCCTCGAGGAAGTCAACAATCTGGTTCCAAGTGTAGCACCGGAAACTGCCGCGAATAAGAGGAGACTCAACGGGGCGCGGCTGGACCTTCAAGGTGTGATCCTTCTTCAGGTCGGAATGATAGCAGCGGTCCAGCTTGTGTCGGCGACGGGGCTGGTCATCATAGTATCGTGCGATGACACGAAAGTTGACATGAGTGATACCCTGTCGAAATTTGGCGGGCAGGTCGGCAAAGTTGCGAACAGCTTGGGGTGTCGTGAATGTGAAGTGGTTCGACTCCCAAAGATACCGAGTGCCCTCGACGTGGAGAGCTTTGCAAGTGACAAGAAAATTGATTGCAATCTGGTTGCCCTGCGTTTTTTCCTTGTCGGACAAGTTTTCGGATGTTAGGGGGGACAAAGGATCGACAATCGGGTTGGGAGATTTCATGGCGAACTTGAGAATGCGGAGAATGACTTCCATAGGAAGATAGGGATGACCCAGCTCCAGGGCGGTCATGGAAGATCGGGTCTTACGCTTGAGAGGGTTGGATTGCTGCAGATGGTTCAAAGCAACGGAAGACCAGGAAATGCCATTTTCACGCAGGATGCGCTTCAATTTCATGTTCTCTTCAGCAAGAGACTGGTTGGCACGGCGGAGAGGGTGGTTAAAGGCAGTCTTGGCCTGGTCCTCCCGGTCTCTGCATTCCCAAGGGAAGACCGTCTATGGGCTGTTAGTCAACTCCGAAAATGCACAATGTATGAGTTACTAACCGCAGCAGTGCCTGACATGGTTACGGTTAGATTGAGACAGTCGATACAAATAGATGATTCTTGCAGACAATGCCGTTCGAGCGGCCGCGGACAGAGATTGACACCAGATAAAAGAGAGAGAGAAAAGTCACGAGGTTATTGCCTCCGTCAGCTGGAAATGTCGTGAGCCGTCACTTTGGTCCGGATACTGAGGACCACAGACACAAAAAGGTGGTTGTGTGGTTCGATGACGATGGAGGTTGAGGAAAATACGAAATGGTGAGAAGAACTGAGAAGAAAGCCGAGATTTTAAGATCGGACGACTTGTGCAGGGGACAGAATAAATAGGCTGCGCTCCTGTTGCGCCGGCAGTGAATGGAAGGTTTGCTGTTTCTTTGGCCGTGATGCGGTCTAAAGAAGCAAGTAGGGTAAGTGAGCGAAGACCGGGAAGGTGCATCCAGCCGAGGAAACTGCTCTTTGCTTGTCAGGCAGTGGCAGCCTTGAATATTGCAGGCGACAGCAGCAAAGGCGCAACGCCTGCGGTATCGCTTTGTGCTGACTCTTTGATGGATCAGAATGAGAAAACGGCCAAGTTGAAGGTAAAGGGAGTAAGGGTTGGTGTTGTACGAGGATTGCTTGGGAAACCTGTCGGTACCTGAGGTTGTTCTTGTGGAGTGGGGATTTCCTAAAGTCTGCTGTTCTCCTTCCCGACGGAATTCCTGTGTGACGTGATGAGCTCAAATTGAGGAAGGCACTGCACGCAGGCGGGCAAAAGAAAAAATACGTAAGGTAAGGACCGCGGGGCAGAATACTGTCCGTTGCACTTGCCTTTGCCGCCAATATGAAGCCTCCCAAAAGTGGCAGGCACATGCGATCGAGATCCCGGAAAGGCCGTAAAAGGAACTTGTTAACGGAGACAAGATACTCATAAATTGATAGTGCTATTTGGTGTCATCGTAAACATTTGCCTGTCAGGGACGCAATGAACAAGCTGGGTAAGGGAAAGCGGTCCACTGCTATTTGCCGGGTGTCAATTCTTAGCTCCAAGCACTTGCTGTGGCAGCAAGCCGACATTTTGTTACTGATTGTAATTCACACAACGGGAGAGCTGACAGTGACTGGCCTTTGTCACTGATATATAGGGCGTCTGTCTGCAAACCATAACAACAATCGGGATAACATATCAACACATAGTATCAAGGGTGCAACAAAGAAGTAAAAGACAAGCCAAGGGTTCATTATCGACAGGGCCAAAGGGGCCAAGAAAGATCATGTGACCGAATATAGGCGAGCCTTGTAAGGTCTGAAGTGCAGATACCTGTTCTTGGAATCGATGATAATCCTCACAACGATCGATCTACGCCAACCCGATCTCTAGGAACAGCATAGCAACTCCTGCACAAGTTATGATACTATTGGCCCCATTGTTTATTCTTTGAGAGACAGCTACAGTATACCCTGGCTGCAACTACACCCGTTCTGGCCGTCACCCCCACTATTTCGTACAGCTTCATGTGGTGTTGAGCTCCTCGAACAAGCCTTGAGCGACCTTACATGTTGACAAAATTACAATGACCTTACCTGATTTTATGAAATATTTACCTGAAATACCTATTTGGATATCGTTGCTGGACATTTAGACCTTCAACAACAATTACAGCCCTGTCCATGAAAGAAAAATCGAGGGAACTGATGCTAGTCCCAAGCTCTTTGTTTCTCAAACGACATGCAATCTGCCGCCTGAGCTTCCGCAATCAGATCCGAGACCCTCCACTCTTGAGAAAAGTCAATGTAGGTAGCCAATGATTGGTAGGTAGCCGTGATGCTCAACAGAACAGCCTACAGCTTCCTGCCACTCCTGCCTCCGCGTTCGGGAGCTTATACGCGTGACGTCACCATTCATAGTATTCGATCTCAAACACCCCACTGCGCCTACATATCAACGAACATCGATGATGAAATGTCTACGATTGTGCCATGATGGCTTGCTAGGCTACTTTGATGTGTAAGCAAACAGCTCATCCCTACGTAGGTATATAACTCTACTGGGCAAGCTCCCAAGCTTCAAGTCTGAGCTCTGGTCTTATCTTCAACAACTACACCAACACATCACATCACATACCAAACCTAGCAAAATGTCTTTCTCCAACGCTAACACTGGCGATGCCCCCGCCGACCCCTACAAGAAGGCCAATGCCGAGGAGGTCCCCCTCCAGAACAAGATTGAGGATCTCGTCAACTTTATCAACAAGGAGAAGTTCGGCATGATGACCACCCGTGGTTCTGGTTCCGGCAACCTTGTCTCTCGCTGCATGGCGCTGGCCGCTACGGTATGTGAGCCCAATGTTTATGCTTATCTCTATTACTGACTTGTATCCAGGAGACTGGAGGCATCGACCTTCTCTTCCACACCAACACCGAGTCTGGCAAGACCGACGACCTTGATGCCGACCCTCATGTCAACGTGTCCTTCATCAACGCCTCTGGAGAGTGGGCTTCCATTGCTGGTAACGCCAGCGTTAGCACAGACCGCAGCCTGGTTTCCAAGCACTACAGCCCAACCCTCAAGGCCTGGCTCGGTGACCTTGGCGATGGTGTCCACGATGGTTCTGAGAACGACCCTCGTATTGGCGTCATCCGCGTCAAGGCTGTCTCTTCGACATACTCGCTTGTGTCCAAGAACTTGTTGAGCCGTGCCGCCGATATTGCCACAAGCACAGTCACCGGCAAGCCTGCCTCGCCCAACAGCTTGAGGGAGATTTCGGAGGGAGATGTGCGATCGTGGCGCGCTTCGCGAGATTAATGGTCTGAATAATGCAAATCTCGCTTGTACGATAGGACATTTTATCAAAGGCGATACGAATTCATGACAAAATTAGTACCCATTCAAAGCTGCTTTCCATACTCGGCCTTCCACAGCCTGCCAAACTTCTCCTTATCAACTGCAAACTGCCGCACGTAGTCGAGTTCTAACTCATGTGTCCTTCGGCCAAGAAGGACAAGACTGTGAAGAGGGGGACCAAGCTCTTCGTCTGTAGAGCAAAGTTCCTCCAATGTACCAGCCACAAACTTCTCCGTCTTGCCTCCTACACGAGCAGCACCAATGGCTAGGCTGTCCTTGGTGTAAACGCTCTCCTTGCGCTCATCCTCAATCTCCAGCATCTGCTGCGCACACTGACCTACGGTCATATAGCGAGGAGGTTCATAGACCAAGCGGCCTCGTGCCATATTCTCCAGACTTTGCTCCTTGACCTTAATATCCACCAGGACCAATGTGTGCAGTCCAATTTCGCGGTTCTCCTTTATACGATCGTAGAACGAAGCAGGCTTCCATGAGTCTGTGAAGAAGACCATCGATACGGTTTGGCCAAAGTTGTAGAGTTGAAGGCCGCAGGCGCCGATACCGCTCATGATGGAGGCGTTGGGAACTGATCGGACGGGAATTTCGAGTTCTCGTGCGCGAAGGACCAAATCTGTATGGGTTGTTGCGCTTAATAGTGTCAGTATAAGGAACTTGTGCATTGGGTTTGTGATTCGTACCCAAAGGGATCTCCAACAACGAGGAATGCTACATCCTCGGTTTGCGCATCTCGGAGAATCTCGTCGCTGTTTGACTCGACCATCTCTCGGTCTGCTACTGTAATGGAGCGTCCATAGTAGGATTCCTAGTCATAATCAGTATTGACTACCCGTGTAGTAGAACCATTGTTGGGCGCATACCAAGACGGCCTGGTCAACCAAAAGGATGCTGGTGTAGGCTTCGAGATAAACTCTGGAAGCCTTCTTGACAACCTCAAGGCCCTTGACAGTGATGTCTGTCTCGTCTGAGAGACCAAGACCTACAAGGTACAACATAATGTATCTTTTCGCGTGATAGTATGACTGTAATGTCTTGTGAAAAATTGTCCCTGGGTCGAGATTCAAAAAATGCCCCGCGGCGGGGTCAAAAATATCCAGCTATTAAATGACCCAGGCTGAGAATGGAAAGCCCAGGTTAGCTTCACACGATATTAAAGCGTATATTCTTCCCATTACATTTCAAGTATGATTTCAATGTTAACGTTGTTACCTAATTTAAGCTTTAATTTGCCCCATTCGAACGTTTATTACTCCTGGGTCATGACTCTTTTCCCTTCTCGATTGTTAAAAAAGCCTACCCTTCCTCCCGCGGGGTCCTTTTAGCGCTTCGCGTCTGTGACCTCATGCCAACTACCCCTGTCGGTCGTCCTGGGGGATTGCCGCTAAACTTTTGGCATCCATGATCCCAGGTTCAATCTGGACTTTTTCGCGTTGCTCCTAAAACATCCTCCACACATCGCCCGCAATGTCCGACTCCAAGAAAGATGGCGCTTACGGCGGCGCGCCATCAGGCGACACGGACTTTCGAAAAACCTGGGATCTCGACGAGTATGCTGCCAAAGCTAAGGAACGTGAGGCAAAGGAGAAGGAAGAGTCCAAGGCGCGCTACGAAGCCAAGCTCGCGGGCAAGAAATACTACAAGCCTCTGACCGGCGATGAACAATACACATCAGCGAGACGCACAGTGATAGATCTCACACAACAAGTCGGAAAGACGCAGCTCGTCCCTGCGGGCGCGGGCGTCGGCAAGCGTGGTCGTGGAGCTGGTTTCTACTGTGATGCCTGTGACCTCACATTCAAAGACAACAAACAATACATCGAGCATATAAACACGCCACAACATTTGATGAATACGGGCCAGAAGGCAGAAGTGAAGCGCGCGACAGCAGAAGAAGTTCACGACCGCATCGAGTCTTGGATCCGGCGGCGGGAGGATCTCGAAAAGGAGAAGCAGACAAGCCTATACGAGCGGCTGCAGCTGCGAGAAGAAGAGGCTGAGAAGGAGGCAGAGGAACGACGGAAGAAGAGGAGAGGGGAGGTTGAGAAGAAGAGGCTTCAGAAGGAAGAGGCGGCTAAAGTGAAGACTGAATACGGCGAAGACTTGCGAATTGAGGGTGAGCATGAAGAGGACGACATGATGGCGTCAATGGGCTTTTCTGGGTTTGGGACGTCGAAGAAGTGATAGATATTTGGAATATTTAATGATACCCCGTGTTCAACATGGTTTTGTATAGAAGAATGATGTTTGATGGCTTTGTAATGCATCCATTATTCTAACAAATTGCCAATGGATATCGAGATCGAATCAAGCATAGGTAGAATCATGGATAACCCAAGAGAGGCTCGTTATTCGCTAAGCAAAAAATCTGTGAATCGAGCCTTCCAAACTGTTTCTGAATTGCTTCATCATCAATCATGGTCATTCCTCAAACGACATAAACGGCGAAGGCGGGGCCGTTTCTTCAGCTAGCCCGCTCACGAGTCCCCCACCACCCGACTCCATCCACCAGCAGCTGAACATCCCAGCATTGTATTCCACCTCTTCGGGCTGATCTTGCATGTAGGTGTAGTCTTACTATATCTACTATACATTCTCGACCACAGTCTACCGCCTCTCTACGAGCTCTCAGGCCAAACTCGACCAATACCACCTCTTTCACGGAGTCTCTACGAAACATACAATGGCTGCAAGCTCTGCCCCAGCGGCCTCGCTGTTGAAGCGGCAGCTCAAAGAGATGCAGGCCGGCAAGGACATTCCAGGAATCTCATGTGGTCTCGTTAACGACAACAACATCTTTGAGTGGGAAGTCATGCTCATGATCAGTGACGATTGCAAATACTACGGCGGTATGACCATGTCCTCCCAGCTTACCCTAGCCCCCCTCACGACTTCGTTTACCGCATCATGATGCTAACCTCTACGCTTAGGAGGCAACTTTCGAGCCCGCCTCTCGTTCCCATCCAGCTATCCACACATGCCTCCCTCACTCACTTTTCAAGACCCGATCCCGTTCCACCCGAACATCTACGAGAACGGCAAGCTCTGCATTTCCATCCTCCACCCTCCCGAGGAGGATGAGTACGGCTACGAAGCTGCTTCTGAACGCTGGAGCCCTGTGCAGACGCCTGAGACCATCCTTCTCAGCACCATCAGCCTCTTCCACAGCCCGAATGACGAGAGCCCAGCCAACGTCGAGGCTGCGCGGATGTTGCGCGAGGAGAGGGAGGGCAAGCACAAGGACTTCCGGAGGCGTTGCAGAAAGTGCGTGAGGGAGAGCTTGGGAGAGGACTAGCCATGAGGAATTATATATGGGAATAGGAAGCATGAACAGGTCACTGCGGGTTGGCGTTTGGTGGTTGGAGAGGCCATGACGGCATATCAGCGTTTTGAGCGGCGCCATGGAGCCTTTATCGTGTTTTAAATCATCATGAATATCAAGCGACTTTCCCTGTTCTACGCTCGTGGGGTCATAGGCGACATTCCGTTGTTGGCGACGATTATCGATTATGGTATCTAGGTGCTTTCTTCGCCTACTAGTCCAATGACCCTTCCGACCACACGATCCCATTCCTGGTCCCATCGCAAGGCCCCTTCACTGACAGCACCCTTCTTTAACCGAGCCAGCTCTTCTTGTCCAGGCAATCCCAGCAGTCGGCTCAGAATATCGGCCAACTCAGACGAGGTTTCAAAACCGCAGCCATTGTATCCCTCCTTGACGAGTTCGCTGAAGCTCTCAAATGCCGAATATGCTGCAACAGGGAGACCTGCGCCGAACATGTCCACAACTTTCATGGGCAGATCAACTCCAGAGCTAGACTTGTGCAACGAGATGCCGAGGTCGGCTGAGGCAAGCAGCGAGGCGTAGTCTCTGGTGGAGAGCCAGGCAGTTATGATACGGATGCCAGGCAGCTTGCTCTCTTCCTGAAGCGCCTTGATTCGTTCCAGATAATGCTCCTTCTGAGGTCCCTTTCCAGTAATGATGGCCAGAATGGGCGAGGGTTCTGCAGAGTCGTTGGCGTAAGATACGAGCGCATCGAGAAGTAGGCCAAAGTCCTCGTCTGGCGTCCATGAAGTGCTGCTGACAATGAGACGTACCGCGCCGTCTACAATGTCCTTGGCAATTGCTTTAGTCTCTGCAAGTCGAGACAAGAACGCAAGGCGCTCTGCGGTTGAAAGAATGGGTTGGAAAACCTCGGCAGGTCGGTCGTGGAGTGTGAAGACAGGGTGTTTTACGCTGAAAGGCTTCACCTTGAGCTGACGGGCCATAGCATCCGTGACGGCAAGGTTGACATTTCCCAGATAACGTCCAAAACCGGTCTCATACCAACGGTATATGGGAACCAGTAGCTTATACCACTTGTTCTGTGCTAGAATGGTGTAGCCGTAATTGTGCCAGTCCACTACAAGCTTGCTGCCTCGGATGAGAGAGACCAAGAGTGCAACATGAAAAGTGGGAATAGAGGGGGGATTCTTTAGAACAGGTTATTATGAAGCTCAAAGATGATCATGAAATGCAGTATCAACTTACCTGAATGATGATCCATTTCGCAGGAGGGGCTTCATACATCAAGGTGTTGAACAAGCCCCAAAACTGCCACAGGACCTTGAGGGGAAGATTGAGAAAGAAGGGCAAAGTCCCCCATCGAAGCACCTCTGGCTGTGGTGGGAGCGCATATAGGGTGACTCGAGGATTTCCAATGAGATCAGGATGTCTCGAAGTTTCTATCTGTTGTTAGCTTATGAATAAGAATCAAGAGATTGGGCGAGCAATGACCTTTATAACCCACGATATCGACGTTTCTTCCATGCTTGGCAACACTCAAGGCATGATATTGCATGCGAGGACTGCGACCGACATCACCGACAACGAGGATTTGGATGTGGTCATCTTGAGGATTCTCAGCTGGATGATAACGGGTTGGGATGACATTGGCGAGACCGCGTAACAGCCATACTAGGGCGGCACAGCAGACGCCTCCAGCAATAACGGAGACAACGAAAGCGGCTGACATGTTTGGAGAGAAGAAATCGACAATTATAACATGGCGTCGAGACTAATGAGTGCGTCACCGTTTGGCGGTACTGTTACTGGGTTATGCCGGTGCTGGTGTTGGTGCTGGTTGATTGCTGGCCAAGGCCATGTGTCCCTTGCACGGTTGAGGTTCCACAGTCGCGCACAGGTACCATAAGTTCAGCACCTAAGGTAGTTAGTTACAGGCTGGTCATCAACAGGGACAATACGAGAATCAAAATGGCCAAGGTAGCGAAACGAAACAATCTCGATCTTTAGGAATTAACCCTAGGCGATGATCAAACACAAGATAAAGCGAGGGCAACTAGTTGCATACAGTATCTGGATATAATAAATTGATCGATTGGGCTAGAATGAAGAGCTCAACAGTGTAGGCCGTTGTTGCATGAATAGGCAACAAAGGTAGCGAAGGCTCATAACCTTTGTTATCCATTCCATATTCAAACTTACAATAAGAGGAACCCATTGTTTAACCTTGATACTACCGTTGTAAGCTTTTCAGCTTAGGACAAGACAAGAAGTGCCATAACAGGAAAGTTAGCCGCTTGCTGTCTATCAGAAACGTCACAGCTGACGTCTCTTCGTCATATAAACCTAGCAAAGAGATTTGACATAAAGCCCAGGCTGATAGGAGATTATCGCACTCAGGGGTCAGTCGAGATTGAGTGCAGGTGCAACGCTGAGTTGCTGCGGGGTGTGGGCGCCCGGACTAAAATGCGCCATCAAACCGCGCTAAGGCACCAAGGGCACTAACGTTTAGCGGACCAGCAGGCCGCATGCAGGGGGAAGGACCAACCTTTTCAGTGCTCGGCCAGTAACAGTTGCTCTTTCCCCAGCA
Organism: Fusarium sarcochroum; assembly: GCA_013266185.1. Lineage (NCBI taxonomy): Eukaryota > Fungi > Ascomycota > Sordariomycetes > Hypocreales > Nectriaceae > Fusarium > Fusarium sarcochroum. Next base: position 28,155 of record JABEXW010000457.1, on the reverse strand, counting down.
AACCCCGGCCCAGCTACAGGGCCATGAGGGCCAATCCATGACATGTTATCAGAGGATCAGGAAGGAGCAAACCTAGATCAAGAATCAAGTGACTACCTACCCCGAGATTGGATATCATGGAAGTGTCGGTGATTGTAAAACCAAACACCTCAGCAAACTACCCACTTGGTATTCAACTCTAACTACCCGATAAACCGAGTCAGTAGCTTTCCCGCCCTGAGTTTTATTTTCCTTGGGTCTCAATCCTCTTGGCTGCGTCGATCGCTGCTCATTCGGGTCGTCCCTCTGAGCTCCACGTGCTGGAGTCTCCTATCTCTAGCCCGCCACAACCACGGCTCTTTCACGCCTCCCGCGTCCTCCTCTGAAAAGAAACCGTGACGTCCCACGATCATTTTTCTCTTTGTTTTTATTACCGCCAACACGGTATAGCAGCTTGCGACGACGGGGTTTCACAGAACAATTTCCGAATCGACTGATGACGTTGCGATTGGCTCTTGGGGAAGCGTAAGGGCTCCCTCTCAAATCGCGAATACCTGCGCCGATATCCGGTCACCGCACCCTCGCCGAGCTACCCTCAAAGACTTGAACCGAATCCGAACTTGACTTGAGCATCAACGTCGATTTTACAGTCAAAATGGCGTCTTCGTACGCTCTCCCGACCTCCTCTTTACCGCACGCGCACCAGAACCATATGCACTCGCACGCGCGAAGCCAATCCCAATCCTCGCTCAACAACCTCAGACGACAATCGACTTTCTCCAACGGGAGCCTTCCATCAGTACCTGACGAGGACCACGAGCACGAAGCTAGCCATGACCATGGAAACGGGAACGGGAACTATACTGCACATGCACACAACCCGAGTGTCCACAAACATGGACACAGGCGCTCGCGCATGTCCAACACGAGTGTATCCATCTCCCGCGAGAAGCTCCCTCCGGCGCCATTGAACACCCTGGATGGTTGGACAGAACAGAGAACACCCGGAGGCAAAAGTGTCATCACGCCAGGTCCTGAAACGGCCAATATGACTTATTCACCTCCCGATATCCCTCACGACATTCAAGAACATCATCACGATCATTCGCATTCGCACTCTCACGACCATTCCCACGCTCATACCCACGATCATGCTCATAATCATGACCATCATGACCACCATTACGGACACGACCATGCCCATTCGCATTCACATGAAGATGATAAGGGCAAGAGATCTTTATTCACCAGAATGATACTTCCGTATACCGCACGATTTCCAATTCTTAATGCCATACTGATTGAGAAGGATTCAAGACGAATTTTCTACTTCATGGCGTATGTAGTGACCTGTTCATTGGGTTGGAATGTTTTTGCTAATGCAGTTTCCGGTTTAGGCTGAACTTTTCATTTATGGCTGTTCAGGCGTTTTACGGTTACGTCACGGACTCGCTTGGCCTTTTGAGTGACAGTATCCATATGTTTTTCGACTGCGTGGCGTTGATGGTGGGTTTGTTGGCTGCTGTGTTGAGCAAATGGCCTCGAAGTCAACGATTTCCGTATGGTTTCGGCAAGATTGAGACACTGAGTGGATTTGCCAATGGTATTCTCTTGATGTAGGTGACTTTCTGGACCTGTGTAGTCACGGTGCTAACTGTTTTGTGTAGGTTGCTCAGTCTCGAGATTGCGTTTGAGGCTTTCGAACGGCTGTGGGAGGGAACTGAGACAAAGCGATTGGGTGAGCTTTTTGTTGTTAGTACTCTGGGTTTGCTTGTGAACCTGGTCGGAATGATGGCATTTGGCCATCATCATCATGGGCACGATCATGGGCACGACCACGGCCATGGGCATGGAGATTCGCATGACCATGACCATGGTCACTCTCATGGGGGCAACGATTGTCACGGACACAGCCACGGCCATGACAACGAGAACATGCACGGCATTTATTTGCACATTCTTGCCGATACCTTGGGTAGTGTCTCGGTTATCGTGTCGACGATTTTGACGAGTTTCTGGGGATGGGCTGGATGGGATCCGCTGGCGTCGTGCTTTATTGCTGTTCTCATCTTCCTTTCATCCAAGCCCCTCGTTTATTCGTCTGCGAAACGCCTTTTGCTAAGCATTCCCGAGGATACGGAGTACAACTTGCGAAACAGCTTGGGTGGTATTTTAAACCAAAGAGGAGTAGTGGGCTACTCGTCGCCCAAGTTCTGGCGGGATGATCACAGTGCTAGCCCTTCTGGAGGGAAGCTTCTCGGTATCGTTCACGTGGTGGCAGCGCGGGGAGCTCCACTGGAAGACGTTCGAGATCGAGTGCGCGGATATCTTCTCAGAGAGGGAGCGGATGTAGTAGTACAGGTTGAGCGAGAAGGAGATAATAGCTGCTGGTGCAGCAGGCGAGGAATACCTGCACCTCCAGCAACACCAACATTGGCATCATCGAAGGCGTTCTAGAGGAGAGGATTGTTGCTACGGTTTGGTGAGACGGAGTTTAGAGTTGTGATAGAAGAGATGATAGAGAGGACGATAGAGACGGGGAGTATGGCGAAGAGGAGAAACATTGTTGCGAGGCGAGCTGTACAGCTTTTTTACATTGAAGAGGGACGGCCGATTGTTGGGATACACGATGAGAAATATCTTGGAAAAGTGGTTGTTGTAAGTCTCAGCGGCGTCGCAAGATAGGAGGCCTTTGTCTTTCTTGGAGTTGGCCAACAAGGTCATCGATGGGCACGTGGAGGATCACATGTACAATTATTACTTGGGTGCTTATCACAGAGATATTGTGGAGAGTAGAGTTGAAGGATGGTGTACCTATATCCAGAAATAGAGAAGGTTCCGTCTCATGACTATGTAGTTATTTGGATTATCTTGGCTTCTTTCATTGCTTATGATGAGGCCTAGTCTTTTGCATGTGATATTGAGAATCGTAGGAGATGGAGATTGTGGGGCTCTTCTCCAAATCGTGGATACATTGATACAATAAACAAGAGAGGCAATACTAGCCCAGTAGAGTCTATCAATGGCAGATCGTCACCAGCAGGATCTGATCAAGATCTTGTTTGCATCTTGTAAAGCCCAGATCCAAAGTCCCCAATCCCGGGGCCTAGTTCACTAATTCCGTCTGCCCGGCCGCCGCAACCGCAGCTGTCATGATCCAGCCTGCACTGTACCTGCGGGATCATCCAGCCACGCCAACTTCCAATGCGTGCAGTATCTGGTGACAAAGAAGGGCAATGACGAGAGGGACTGGACCCCACGACTCGGTTCATATTCATGTGGGGATGAAAGACATGCACCCCGCCAGCCGAAGCCGAGGCAACAAAGAAAGCCGGGGACCGGGGATCGGAGGTACGTACCACTTTTGGATAACATTGCCCCGGGAGACCGAGGGGAATTGGAGAAGGCTTCAGAAAATATATAGAATATGAGAACAGGATTCATTCGTAGAGTAAGGTACAGTACATAAACAGTTGTCGCTACCAATGTCAACCAAATAACCTTTAACTCAAATAAAGCACAGACCTAGGCGTAAACCTCCCCCTGGAAGAAGCGTCCGCCGTGTCTCAGAAGCCAACCGAATAGAAGCATAGAAAAGACGCCCAGTGACGTACTGTATCATTTCTGGTATTCTTACTGCAATTGAGGTATCTTATCTTGCACCCCTTCTCTTTCTTTTTCTTCCGTGTCTTCCTTTCTCATTTTCAAGAAACTTACTTGTGAATATAGAAAAAGACACGGAGAATCGGTACTTACATCATTGTGTAACCACCCTCTCCCCTCGGCCGAAACCACCCCACACTCTCCTCCGCATTCCACATTCCGAGGTTCATTCATTCATAACTCGACTTATACCCTTCACCTTTTCTTCTTTCCTCTACCTCTTCCTCCTCAGTCGTCTTCCCTCCCCATAAACCTCCAACATGTCCTCCGCCGATACTCCAGACTCCGCCATCGAGACTGGCGTCGTCGACAAGCTCAAGAACGTTGCGCCCGCTCCTGAACCAAAGGACGACACCAAGTCTGGCGCAACCTCCGGCCTCGCCCAGCAGGCCCGCGCGTTTGCTGCCGGTGGTTTCGGTGGTCTTTGCGCCGTTGTCGTAGGCCATCCTTTTGATCTTGTCAAGGTCCGTCTTCAGACCGCTGAACGCGGCGTCTACTCCTCTGCTGTAGACGTTGTTCGCAAGAGCATTGCCCGCGATGGTCTGCGACGAGGTCTCTACGCTGGCGTGAGCGCTCCGCTCGTTGGTGTTACACCCATGTGTACGTTTCCCTATTTCTTTTCCCCTTGCGCAATGAGCTAACTGCGACAGTCGCCGTGTCTTTCTGGGGCTACGATCTCGGCAAGCAAATCGTCCGCGGCGCCGGTGAAGTCCCCGCTGAGGGTCTCACAATCGCCCAGACCTCGGCCGCCGGCTTCATCTCCGCCATTCCCATGACAGCTATTACCGCCCCCTTCGAGCGGATCAAGGTCATCCTCCAGGTCCAGGGCCAGAAGCAGCTTGCTCCCGGCGAGAAGCCCAAGTACAACGGCGGCGTCGACGTCGTCCGCCAGCTCTACAAGGAGGGCGGTATCCGCAGCGTTTTCCGCGGCAGCGCTGCTACCCTCGCCCGCGACGGTCCCGGTTCCGCTGCTTACTTTGCCGCCTACGAGTACATCAAGCGAAAGATGACACCTCTTGATCCTGCCACCGGAAAGCCCAGTGGTCAGCTTAGTCTCACGGCTATCACATGCGCCGGTGCCGCCGCCGGAGTTGCCATGTGGATCCCCGTCTTCCCCGTCGACACAGTCAAGTCCCGCCTACAGACTTCTGAGGGCAACGTCACCGTCGGCAGCATTGTTCGCGAACTCTATGGCAGAGGAGGTGTAAAGGCCTTCTTCCCCGGCTTCGGTCCCGCCCTGGCTCGTGCTGTGCCTGCCAACGCTGCTACTTTCCTCGGTGTCGAGCTGGCTCACCAGGCCATGAACAAGGCTTTCGGTTAGATCTTTAAAGAATGAATTGAATCAAGATTAGAGGCATCACGGATATATATACATGGGAAAAGCTGTCTTTGACTTTTCGGGTTTACGATAAGGTTTTTCGACCGGTGGACAAGATTACAGCGGATGGATGGCGTTGGTTGCTGGGCATGTCCATGAGTGTGGGTGCATATTTGAATCAATATCGAGCGCTTTAGCATACCCTTTGTTTTTATCTTTGTACCTAGACCGCATGAGCAGTTAGATCTTGGCATTGACTTTCTGTTATGGGTCATGGAAGAAATGTGGATTTCTGTCATACCAACTGTTTGGCTTCTGTTCAGAATGCTCACTCCTAGTTGGTGCACAAGCAAAGCCCATATGCAGTTGATAGACTAAAGTCATCATATATTTTCTAAGCAAAATAAAGTTGAGCAATCTTCGGTCTTTCGTGACCGGTCGTACCTGTTAACCTGATGCCGTCTGTACCTTTTCGCCCACGTACCAGGATATATACATTGCTTCCACTTTCGCCAAAAGTACCCTGCGCCAGAAAACCAGTAAAACAAAGCAGCCATAACCCCCAGAGCAATCAACTCAATGAAACACAGTGTGGCCGTAGAAAATCCCTTCCTTCCCTAGGTATCAATCCCAATGCCAATGGGCCCGGCATATCATTTGCATTGCTATTCCCTTTTTCATGAGTGGATGGTGTCCCGCCTTTTCGCCGATGCTATGAGTAGAAAGACAGACCTGTCTGTCGTCGAATACAATAAAGATTAACGACCAGCAGGAAGCAACGCGCGCTAAAATATCACAAGGCGAGAGGAGATAGAAAATGGTCTGCCCTAGTCCTCAAAAAGAAATAGAACCTGAGTCGTCCTATCAAAGGGCAGATATAGAGTAGGGTATCATAAGAGATTCAGAGCATGGAATTAAACACGCTCGGTAGTCGTCCAGCGTCGTTTAGAAAGGCTCATGTCACGGAATCGTTCAGCCTCGCCAGGAGGTCGAGGAAGACCCCAAAGCCCACCTAGGCCATCTCCGAGCTGTCCGATATGAAGCTCTTCAGCAGGCTTGTCCAAGTCATGCATAACATCTGTCTTGATCCGAATAGGGCCTGACAAAATAGGACCCCTGGGTGTCGCCTTTGGGGTAGTCTCCCCACTTGAGGGAAACGAAAACGAGCTCAGAGAGGAGATTGCTGCAGGCGGCAGACTCATAGATAGCGAGCTCGTTGGGTTGAGCTCGAAACGCGAAATTGGTGAGGTGGATTGGTATGAGGTTGACTCGGTAGTTGAGGTTTGGGTCTTGTCCTGCGTATTTTCGTTCGTATCTTTGAAACGACCAAAATTGGGTAGCACGCTGTCAAAGTCTTCCTTATCAGATGTATCGTCACTACCATCATCCATTAGCCTGAGGGATGAGGGACCTGGTGTCCACAAGCCAAAAGATGAAGTGCTTGGCGAGTTACTCCTCGGGGCTGTTTCGCCAGTCGATGTCACAAGGGCTGGTCCTCGGGTCAAGGGTCGTTGGGACCCCGAAGTCCGGCGTATTGAAGATCCTAGAGCTGCGGTGGCAGAAGTACTACGGCTGCCCATGGGAATAATAGGATCTGAGTAGACAAAAGAACCGATGAGTGGACCAGGGCCGTCAGTGCTGCTAATGCTCGGGTTGCGGCCGCGAATGGCGGCAGATGTTGGGAACCCATCAGCCGAGGTAGATCGGGAAGAAACTGGAGTTGATGTCGTTGAGCGCAAGTGGTCGGTACTTGCAGACATGCGGATATCGTACATCTGGTGCGGTGAGACGTGTGGCTCTGCGTTGGGCGTTTCGTTCGCTGACGCGGCCAGAAGAGTGTGGTAATCAGCGTCTTGCTTTCGTGCCGCCATAGTGATAGAAGCAACCCCGACATCCATGAGAACGGGCTGGTGAGTAATAGCACCAATGAGAGCATTGCAACCAGCGCCGTGAGATACAAGAACGACAACGGTTTCCACGTCGTCGTCATCGGACATCGAGGAGTCGCCATTGACGGCTTCGGTGGCATCCTGCGTTGCGCCTGCGGCCTGCGTCACCATCTCATCAGGCGCATCAGTCGTAGCGTACCAGTCCACCATCCTCTTAAGACCTCGTCGAAACCTCTTGTGCATGTCTGTCCACTCCTCTCCAAGCTGGCCACCATCTCCAAAATCCAATGGAGGCCTCATGGAATCCCATTGGTAATCCACCACCACACACTCGTCACGGGCATGAGCCACGAATCCATCAGGAATCTTGCCGGAGCTCGAGATAGCGTAGTTGGGCTTCGGGACTGTGTATCCCTTCTTTTCTAGTTGGCTAGCAAGCTGTCCAGTTAGAGCCGCCGCCATTGCTGAGCCTGACGTAGAACCATTTTCCGCCGTAGACGCTGACCGCATAGGGCCAAGAGACGGGCTTGCAGCGGGTGAACCGTTCCACAGAGAGGCAGTAGAGCCTCTGTGAGGCATGGCCGCAGGAGCAGGAGCAGGAACAGACATCAGTGAACTGTAGTCTTCGCGCCTTAGCAGTTCAGCCTTTGCGCTACCAAGCATAAGAGCCGCTCCAGGCGGTGGAGTAATTTGTTCGAAATATTCGGGGGACAGCCATTCCCCAAGGAAGGAATCGAGACGTAGAATCGTTGATCGGAAGTGCTTTGGCGGGCCAGTCGCGGAAACGAATATGTCGTTTGGACGGTAGGGAGAGTCATGAGGGGTCTGGGCAAGACCAGAGCTGATCCCGATCGACGTCTGAGCACATCGTAAGAAGGGTGAGCTATGAATAACCACCTTGAATCGACGTCGTTTATTTTTGTTTTTGGGGTTTGATTCGTAGTCGTTTTTTGCTTGTTCGAGAATACTGGAGATCTGATTGCCTACAGCTCGGGTCTGGAGCCAACCGCTGTACGTGAGAGGGGGATCATATGGAGTAGGTGACGAGAGGTGCCATCTCTTGTCAGCGGTGTCAAGACGGTTACCGTGCCTAAAATGAAGGTTAGCTAAGCTCTGCCTCTACCATCATATTCGAGTTGTGATGCTGTGCGTAGACGTTACGCTAGGCTACGCGATGCGATTGCGACGAGGCATCATGACGACAGGGGTGTTGGAAGGGTAGCTGAAAACGTACCTGACGACAAAGATATAGGCCGGCGTACGGCCCATGATGAAGGCGACAACAAGGACAAAAGCGTACAAGTCTCAGAAGTACTGAGACAGTAAAGACTTTTGGCAACAAGAAGGTAGTTGCTTGGTGGAGGAGTAAGGTTGGACCGAAAAGAAGCCAAGGGGGACCTGATCAGTCAAATACCCCAGGGCACGTCGCACGGTAAGTTATTTGGAGCTCGCCCCGTGCAGGTACCCAGTAGATTGGTGCGAGTGCAAATGCAAGTCCAAGCCCCAGGCGGAGGGCGCCCACTATAAAGCCGGCCAGGCAGACCTGAACCTGAATGGAAGGTTTCCACTGAGATGACCGATTTGGCGTTTCGGGGGGCGTTTTGCCGCCTGGGGTAGCCCAGCACCTTGAATCGAATCCGACGGAAGAGGATAACACAAATCCGATGAAATAGACACGCCACGGTCTAGACAGTCTCGATGATGCCTCCAAGCCAATCTAAGCGGGCAGCTCAGCTAGGACAGCTTCTGGTCTGGTGTGGGCGGTTCAGCAGGTGAGCAGGGGGGTTCCCTTAGAAGTACAACACCTCAGCGAGTCGCACGGCAGAGGCAGTTCAGGCAAGCAGGCGGCAGGGTCCTGTATACGGGCGCAACACACACCGTGTCACCCCGGATAAGATGAGATGAGATGAGGTGAGCTGGATTGGATTAAAAGAAACAAAGAAAGGAGTAAAACTATTCAAAGGGGTGTGATGTTTTCGGTGAAAGAAGGCCGAGTAAATTATTCAGAGAAAACAAATGGAGGAAGGAGGTGGAGAGGATGATGTTGACTGTTTTTAGCAACCTCCAACTTCCAACCTCTAACATCAAACAAAGCACAACCTCCAATCCTTTCTTTACCTTACTCCTCACCTGGCCTGCACATGCAGCTCTACCTAGACCTAGAGGGAGGGGGTAACCCGTACGTTGCGTTACAAAGGGTCAGCGGGGTAGAGTCAACAGGTATTGTCCAAGGTACCAGTCTCGAAGAAATAAGAGAGCCAGTCAGCCTTGAAATCAGGAAAATAAACAACCGAAATCGTCTTCCATGTTTAAAGGTTCAAGGTTCAGGCTCGGAGACTTGCTGTCACTGTGGATTAGTGCCAGGCGGGAAGAGGTATCGATCAACAGTGTTCTATCCCGGTCATACTAATACTGCAGACTACAGACTGCAGTCTATGGATCGCGAGACAATCGCCGAGCAAAGGCTCAAACAGGAATCACACATCAGTCAGTTGTTGTGGGTAAGGCGAAGCGAGGTTCGAGATGCACCTATTTTACAAGAAAGGCAAGTTTGGGGGTCCTGTCCCGAGGAGATCTTGGGGGTTCGCTGTCATGATACATCATTGTATCGTGATTTTATCTCAAAACCCCAGGTTTCCTCCCCCAGCTTCGATCCATGACAGGTGATCGTGAGGCTTCTTACTCAGCACTCATGTTCACACTCGCACATTTCACGCTGATTCTTCGGAGATGTATTCCCATCCTCACAGCTTTGGCCAAAGTGCCCCCGTGGCTCTCTGCAGGATACCATTGCACCTCGGCCAAGACTCAAAACCACCGAAATACTTACCCAGGCAAGGTACAGCAAACGTAGTGCAGTACAGTACCGCGCATACAGTACATGATCCATGCATGGCCTAGGCTGGCATGGGTCTCTTTAGCTGGGTTTCTTGCTCTAGCGGCTGCAATGAGACACATGCCAGGTGGATCATCTACGCCATTCAAACACGACTCAAGTCGAGTTTCAAGCCCCCGAATCTTTCATGTGATTGTACTTCGTACCTATTCCATCTCCGGTCACGGCCCTCATTCGTCACTTGACATCTCACTAGAAGCCTTCTTTTTTCTTTTCAGTCCACCTGACGATGTGTGGCTAAGCGCTTCAAATTACGGATATCCGTAATTTATGGACCTGTCTACCTGTCCATGTGCGTGCTTGAGCTCGGCACATGCATTCGCTCCAATCTCGCAAGACGGCGTTGTTCGGCATGCAGTAGCATCAACCCTAGAAGGGGAACTCTTCTTCCCTGTTGGATTTCGCTTGGCCGCTGCAGTTGATGCGAACGACTCAGCTTGGGGTGCCATCGTCATGGTGGAGTCACTGCAGGGTCCTCTTTTGTTCTTTTTTACCCTCTTCCATGCAGCTACTGTACGTGACTTACTAATTACATATTGTTCTTCCTTTCTTCTCGTTATCGTATCGAAAATCGCTTCCCATGACGACCCTCGAGAGGAGCAAGAGGGGATTATGGGTCCTTTGGCCGGCGTGCCCGTGCCAGTTTGAACTTGTTGGTTCAGGCTAAGATAGAGATGATTTGGACATTCCATTCACTGGCGAATGTGCAAGGTAAAAAGGGCCGCTTTCCGACTTCTGCATATTTATGATTCCTCATCTTGCTCCAATAGATTAATAAGTGTCGCTAAAAATTACAATTCATGGCTACATACTACCTTAGCCCCCGTCACCAGTCTGTCAAAGGGCTTTGAGGATCATACCGGTTAGCCCGTGGGCATCCAGAAGGAAACTGCTTGCCTACAAAGTCCGATATTCGGATGAGAAACACGCGAGACACGCAGCACTGACAAGTGTCGTCTACCAAGGGAGCAATGTGTGCTAAGTGTCACGTAAGATCAATACCATGCATGCCACGCTGCACCTTATTATCGCTAATTTTGCATCGCCCTAATGGTGTTAGGTCTCAAATCCTACCATGCCACATGTGTCTGATCCTATTGTTGAATCCCCAAATAGAATGTCCATGAGCCAGCCATGTCAGATATCAGAGCATATGGTATCAGTGAGGGCTTGTAGTCGAACGATTTGGGACGCCCTCATCAAACAAACATGGCACCAACAAATCTAAATCCCCAACTGTTACTTAGACCCCGGTCCCAGAAATAGGAGAGATCTCATCAACATCTGGCCCAGCTTGCCCCAAGATTTTGTCTCAAGAAACGAGACCAGACAAGAGAGGACGAAACGTGAAGTCATTTGCTCTCTCATGAAGGTGACTGAATCGGGAAATTGTTAGTGCTTCGAATCGGTACAAGCGCCAGGGGCCGTCCCATCGGATGATGGACGCCGAAAACTCCGGATCCAAATTGAGTAAGACCCCGATTCTGAGTGAAGGTACAGTACCGTACCGTAACGTTAATGCTAGGTGTTCCCTCCATTTGGTGACGTTGATCCAAAAAGGGATATCATCAACCCATGGAATTCATCGCCGCTGTATAGATTTGTAAGCCTGAGGGAGCATCTCTCAGCAACCTCACTTCGACAGTTAGCGCCCAGCGGATATGCTGTTTGTCGCATCTGGCCTGTAACCGTCACTCTTTACTCGACCACGCTCCTTTGCCGACCATATCAATCCATCGGACCGCATCGTCAGCATCCCCGCCATGAAGCTCTCAAACCTTCGATTCCATGCCCTCGTGGCAGCGGCCCTGTTCGCAACAACCGCTTTCGCCGAGCATACCAGCAATTGGGCCGTTCTCGTCTGCACATCGCGATTCTGGTTCAACTACCGTCACCTCGCCAATGTCCTCTCCATGTACCGAACCGTCAAGCGACTCGGCATCCCCGACTCCCAGATCATCCTCATGCTCCCCGACGACATGGCTTGCAACCCCCGCAACGCCTTCCCCGGAACCGTCTACAGCAACTCTGATCGCGCCGTTGACCTCTACGGAGACAACATCGAAGTGGACTACCGTGGTTATGAGGTCACCGTTGAGAACTTTATTCGCTTGTTGACGGATCGCGTGGGCGCTGAGATGCCCCGAAGCAAGCGCCTGCTCACCGATGATCGAAGCAATATTTTGGTGTACATGACGGGCCACGGTGGAAACGAGTTTCTCAAGTTCCAGGATGCCGAGGAGATCGGCGCGTTTGATCTCGCAGATGCCTTTGAGCAGATGTGGGAAAAGAAGAGGTGTGTGCCAGCTTCTATCCTTGCTTCTAGCCAAGCTAATATTTATTTTAGATACCATGAGATCCTCTTCATGATCGACACTTGCCAAGCGAATACCATGTACAGCAGGCTTTACTCCCCTAACATCATTGCTACCGGCTCTTCAAAGCTCGACCAATCTTCCTACTCTCACCACGCCGATAACGATGTTGGAGTCGCCGTTATTGATCGATACACATATTATAACCTGGAATTCCTTGAGAACAACGTCAGGGATTTGAATAGCCAGAAGACAGTTGGAGAGCTGTTTGACAGCTACGATTACAGCAAGATACATTCTCATGCTGGAGTACGCTACGACCTCTTCCCTGGTGGCGAAGAAAACGCCCGTAGCCGTCTGATCACAGACTTTTTCGGCAACATTCAGAACGTTGAAGTCGACCGCAGTGGGAACCTGACTCTCGAGGAGGACCTCTTAGCGCTTAGCAAGAAGATTGCTTTGCTGCAGCAAAAGGAGGCAGAGGCTGCCAAGGAGGCTGTTGGAGAGAAAGAGTCTGCAAAGGCACCTGCTAGCGCCCCGACTGAGGTGGCCAGGAAGATCCAAAAGCCCAAGGCTCTGACAGATGATAACTGGTGGACCAAGAAGGTCGTTGGTGCGACAGCCCTTGCAGGCTGTGGCCTTCTATGGGCCTTGGGATCCTTTCTGGAGGGTTGAGTTCCAGTAGTGCTACGAGTATCGTTATGATTATACATTTATGGAATACCAGAAACACGGAGAATGGCGTCTTGAAGGGCTCATTGTAATTATGAATAAATACTAATAAAAACACCGTATAATGAGAGGAGTTCAAGAAAGACTAACTTTTCACGTTAGGTAATGGTTCTTCACTTTACCTAATAGTTAGTTTGAGATTGATGGCCATTGGGATTTCAGGAACTTATGATATCCAGATAAGCCCCAGTGATAGCTTCCATTGGATCTTTTGTAAGATCGAGTTCAAACTGTAGACTACAAATGAATGCTTTGGTCTCTAGCATGAGAGATCGGTATCATGATTCTGCAGTTTGACGTTGAAGTGCTCATTGCCTTAGTCAGCAACTTTTTTGGTGTTTAGCTTCACCCAAATCTCTTGATCAAAATCTCAGCTTTGCCAGTCAACAGTTTTGCAATTTACAAGCGGATCATTTTTTTCTGATGAGCTCTTCACAAACAAAATCCCCATGTTATTGCCGGTAGCCATCATTTGACCTAATTCTTGCAAGGCACCAGTATGGATAAATCCAAGGTGAGATCAAACAATAACATTGAAGGACTCATGATACTTCTTTCCGAGACGCTTGAGCTCTGACAAAACAAAATCGAACATGCTCTTGCTGCTTGGCGATCAAGAAGTTGGGGATAAAGTACGTGCTAACTGTTCCAAACTTCCAGACACGACCTCTCAAAACCATCCATCTCAAGTCGCGTCCACTTACAACTCATGCTCTAGCATGGTCTTGTGACGCCGAGCTTGCAGTTGCTACAGATGACACCATCTACATATTCCTTCCTGAGTACCCCAGGAATAATGGTCCCGACGATGCAGGGGAAGATGAAGAACTGCAGGCCCAGTATTCGCTATCCTACCGAGCTTCTGGTTTGATTCGTCCAGACCCAACACTCAACGCGCAGCTATGTTCTTTCTCAGGCATCAGAGTGGCAGGACCTCCTGCGAATGACGAGAATTGGTTTCCTGGTGTGGGAAGCGGGCTTGTCACAGGCTCGGGTGCGCCGATCTGCCAGATTGTGAGATTAGAGTGGTCGCCGAATGGGCTGGGATGCAATCTTCGGCCGATCTTGACTGCACTTTCGACGAGTGGGTGTATCTACGCAATCGGCGAGCACATCGACCGGCAATCTACTATGATCGCAGGGATGCGAACCAGGAGTTTCAAAGCATGGAAAACACTCTGGGGATTGGGGGCCCAACTACCGCTACCTGACTCGAGTCAGGAAGACGGGTATCGAAACATGAATGAGCGTATACAGTCTTTCTCATGGGCGAAGGAAGTGGATGCGGGTAGGGGCCTTTTGGCGTACTGCAATGATGCGGAAGAGGTCACCATAATGACGGCGCAGCTCTTCTCTCGGCCAAGAGAGAACGACCCTTCAAGTGAAGAGACCTTGTGGGATATCCGAGAAGCTGGCCGGTTTGACGGCAGGGGGCGTCATACCAAGGAAGATGTGAGCCACTTTGAACATGGCTTCTTTCTTGTCGAGTGTCTAACCTGGAGTAGGCTATGGATATCACAGATCCCGATTATGTTCCCCATGGGAGCGCCTTCTCATTGAAATGGAGCCCTTGGTTCAGAACCGAAGGTAAACGAGTAGCCATACTGGCATACTTGGCGAAGAACCATGTCGGCTTTCGAAAGGTTACTATTGTGGGTGATTGGGAAAAGGGCGAGCTTCCACAGATTGAAATCGAGCAACGAGATATGACAGCCATTTGCATGTACCTCTCGACAGACGCATATATCGAATGGGAAGATCAGGTATGAATAACACTATACTCATATTGTCTTCAACTCACCCAATTCTAGATCATCTTTGAAGGCGAGAACCCCACGGTTAGGGGCGTGATCGCCACACCATTCGATGTCAAGCCGTTCCAAGTTTCGTTCGTGAACTACGCTAAGGAACCGACGGGGGCTCACTATACATGGGAATGCTCCACAACGTACTCCAAGGAAGATGAAGAGGTCTCCTCGAATCCTATCTCTGGTATATATTCTTCGAATACCTGTCCATTGATGGACACAGCTAATAGTATTCTAGGGCTTATAATTCACGATCAAGGTCAAACAGTGACAGGACCAGTCCCCTACTACTCGATTGCCAGGTTGTCAGCAACACTAAATAACCAAGACTGGTTTCAAACAAATCTTCCCGAACCAGAGGCGTCCTTACCCAACTGGGCAGCAAGGATTCGAAGACACACAACACGGCTTGTCCCCAGGTCCATTGCACTGGAAGGCTTGGACTCGGACTCGGACGACTCGGAGGACGACATGATGGAGGAGGACTCTTCCCAGCTGCAGGTTCCCGGATCACGGTATCGCATCTGGGGACTGGCGCAATCACCCGGTGGTAGTACAACGGCTGTGCTTGTGTCACGGTACAGCACCCAGCATCCAGAGAGACGAGCGCTCTGCAAGCTGATGTTTGCAAGAAGAGATGAACAGGGGGACAAGGAACATAATGATGCAATCACACCGGTGAGGCCATTGACAACCGAAGGGCAGGCTTGGGGGTGGATGTACGGCAACGGTCCCGAGGTACTGGGGACCACGGCAACGAGCAAGATATCACCAGAACTCCACAATTCGCCTCTGAGAGAGCAGTTCAGAAGCGTCGCGGCAAACCAACACTGTGTATTCTGCGACGCTGCGCTGCGGTTAGAAGAGGACGAAGCCAAGTGTGAGAATGGACACTTGTTTGGTGAGTTGCCCGGTTGTCCTTGTCCTAATTGGATATGCTAACAATGATCATAGCGCGCTGTGCCTCGACTGGATTAGCCATCATGGCCCCAGATATATCAAGAATCTGTGCCGTGTGCGAGCTGCGCTGTCTGAAAGTGGCAGAGCTGGCACGCGTTGCAGAGCAGTGGCTTGGGCCAGGTACAAAGATAGAGTCTTCAGGCGAGGTTTGCGGTGGATGTGGGGGCAAGTTTGTGGCTTGATTAGTTGAGCTTACCTGTGATTCAAACGATGAACCCTGGTATTCACGCGTTTGTTCAGCTTGTATTGTTTGTTCATCCAATTACACGACAGACGAGTCTAAACGGTTGACCCCCCTGGCGGTCCGGCATATAATAGAGATATCAGCCTAACTTTAGGATAGAAATCTAAGAGATGATAAAATAGATTACACACTTTAGTTAACTCTTGGCCTGAAGTATGCTCTAATTGTTATAGTACCTTATACTCAAGTTGGGTAAATATCTCGATTAACTATTTGTCAAACTACCTGGCCCCTCTACGTGAGACACTGCGCGGCAACACAGCCAATCAAACGTAAGTCCCCCGCATGGTCCCTCCTAATTAGTGGGGTGATTGCTTTAAGCGCTATTGTCCTTGCCCGTTCAACACAACAGTACAGGGGGGTCTTGCAGTGGCACGCACTGGCAGGCTGGCGGCATATGCAGGGCCGCCGCACCTAATCGACGGGGCTCTCGTTTACTGCCAGAGCTGTCATCTTCTTTTCCCATTGTCAACCTCTTCCTCTTCAATCGTCTCTCTTCAGCCTCTTTTCTACGTATTCATTCTGTTTATTTCTTCATTTCGTGGTGGTGCCGCCGCTGATCACCAAGCGGCTGGCATCAATCCATCCACTTACACCATGTCCTCCTATACGCACCCTGGCGCTGCCTCCAAAGCAGACGGCGCCAACTTTGAAGAGTAAGTGTAAAGCTCATTATGGATGTCCCTTGATGCGCTGACACGTGCGTCGCAGATCCCTCGCTTCCAAGCCATTCCTCTTCATCATCGGGCCAGAGCACAAAGAATTCCATGTCCACAAGGAACTCATCGGCCAGCTCTCCAAGGTACTCAACGCCCTCGTCAATGGAAACATGAGAGAAGCCCATGAAGGCCGCGTCGACTGGCCAGATTTGGATGTCGACACCTTTGTGCGCTTTGCCAAATTCGCCTACTCTGGTGACTACAACGGGGCAGAGCCTGAGTTGTGCGAGATGGCTATCGCCAGCCAGGGAGAGCAGGAGGCAATCGACTTGACCGGCCACGAGGAAGAAGATGACGATAACATGTCTAGAGGAGATACGGAAGGTTTTGATGATAGCTCTGAATCAGATGAACTACAGGATCTCGCTGGCTCTGATGAAGATGAAGACGACGATGACGATGACGATGACGATGACTCGTCTTCCGAAGATTCATCCGAAGCCTCGTCCACTCTTGATAACAGGCCAAAATTTGACGGAATCCGAGCCGACGGGTATCAAGGACCTAGCTATGCCTCCATCCAGAGAGACGATTCCGGTTTCGTGTACCGTAGGTGGACACTGCCACTATCTGTCTATCAGTATATGGACGAGTGGCAAAGATACCGACAGAGCCTGTGCGACCAGGATGCTACAAATCTGGAAGCAAGCCACGATTACAAGCGTAAACGCGGCAACCAAGGCCCCATCACGAGCATGTATAGGCCCGTGTCCAAAAAGTACGATGCTATGCAAGACTTTGCCCGTTGCCCATACAGCTCGCCCCTCGTTTCAGACACGCTTCCATCTGTACTCAGATGGGAAGATAACTCAAACGGCGACATGTCTTATCTGCCTGTATTCCTTAGTCATGCACGCCTCTACGTCCTCGCAGACAAATACGGCGTCGAAAACCTGCGTATACTCTCTCTATGCCGCCTCCATCGCCTTCTGCAAGACTTCATCCTCTTCCGCCAGCGCATCCCGGATATCGTTGCCCTTGCGCAAGAAATATTTGCAAACACCGTGGAGAGAGATGACGCTCGCGAGGTCATTGTGAAGTATTTCGCGTGCTTTATCGAGGACATTCGGGACTCTCCGGAGCTTGCAGATCTGCTGCGTAGAGGAGGCGATTTTCCTGCGGCCTTGATCGAAAGGATGGCCATGCGGCTATAGATAGACAGAAGTAGATACTGGCAACCAACCTACTACAGACAAAGGCAATGAGAGTAATGGAAGCGGGGCGTTGGGAATACCTGAGTGTTTGGAATCTGAAGACGACTGCTTCAGGATTGTTATTGTTCTTTGGATTATTGGCTTTCTGTTCTTTCATGCAGCATGACAAATAAGACAATAGTAAAAGTTTTGATTTAATAGAATTTTGGTTGCAGTGGACGTTGATATGGGCGTTTGTGATCGTTATATTCATATCCGTTGAGATCTAATCATAATATCGTGCGGCTTTGTAAAACTGTTCAAACCCACTCTTTGCGTACCAAATAAAAGCTCTATCTTACAGTGTGCCGTGGTTTTCCTGGGCCGCACGATAAGTCACAAAAGGAACATCAAGTTTAGGTCATCGAGAAATAGCTTCATTTCCTATCTTTCGTCTCAAGTCTTTAAATCCTAGCTTCTGAGGGCAACATGCCACACAGCAAGCTCTCCCTCCTTCTCATCTCCTTCCAACGACCTGGAACCAGCCGCAGGAGGAAGAAACGAAATTCGAAAAGAAAAACACAACGTAGATACACATTAGCGACTAGCGCAACTCCTCTGAGAAAGTGAGGAGATTATCTCGCAACAAGATGACGTAACCCTATGCGTATGTCCTCCCTCTAAGCTAACAGGCTGAGGATCTCACTCGCCAGGTCGCCCTGACATGAGTGAAACATGACATGCCAAGATACAGTGGCGGGCAAACGACCGCCTGAGATATGTGAAGTTTATATGAACGGGCAATAGAAAAAAAGATGGCTCAAAACTGGCCACATAAAGAAAAAAATGAGTAAGTGAGTGACAAGAAGTTTTGAAAGTTGTGTGAAATCATCCACCAAAGTGTGAAGAGTTCTAAGCAGACCATAATGCTCGAATTCTCTTCATGGTATCGCAAAACGCCGGGCCTTTTATTCCTGTTTCATCCAGAGCCATTAACGGCCGTTGGCTCCTCAATACGCCTGGCCGGGTACGGGCTTCCTGTTAAGAGACCCGGACGAGGAGGCTGGTTCCGGACGAGGACCTTGAGAAGGGTTCATGGGACTAGGTCCAGGAGGGCTGTTCCTTCGGTTCATTCCGTTAGGGCTTTGTGAGCGACCGCCAGCGGGACCAGGTGATTGCGAACGAGGACCGGGGCTCATGGGGCGGCCAGCAGGGGGTCCGTTACGAGGGCCAGGAGACTGTGATCGAGGGCCAGGACTCATAGAACGGCCGTTAGGAGGGCCTTGGAAAGGTCCGGGTGACTGAGTACGGGGTCCAGGGCTCATGGGGCGTCTTGCCGCAGGGCGACCGGGAGGTCCCATCGGAGGTCCCATGGGTGATTGAGGACGGGTACCGTTAGGAGTCATGGAGCGACCAGCGGGCGAGTCAGGGCGACCTGGACCAAAGTTGCCTTGGGGAGTCATAGGTCGTTGGCCTGGGGGATAGTTGGGTCCAGGTCCTCGAGGGGGTCCGCCAGTCTTGACGGGAGGACCTGGGCGAGGGCCACCTTGGGCAGGACGGGGCTTCACAGGACGGGTCGATAAGCAGGTTCGGGGCACAACACCCTGTCGAGAGCGGTCAAGTCGGATACAGAGGGCCTAAGCATGGTCAGAATCAATTCGAATTAGAAGCATGAAGTATGGAAAACTTACCCAGCCATCGTCGTACTCATGAAGCATTCGTACAAGGTCACCGGCTCTCAGCTCCAGCTCGTCATCCATAGTAGGCTTGAAGTCAAGCTGCACACGGTGAACAGCCGAGTTCATAGGTCCTCCAGCAGCTGCAATAGCAGCCGCACCGCCTGAAGGGCTGTCAGGTCCGCCAACTGGAGCGGATGAGTTGCTGAATTCAGTACCGGCAGGACTAGCAGGAACAGTTGCCATGGGAGGGTTAGGGATTGTCAAATCAAGTTCCCTGGGGCCATCCTTGCGCATCGACGTCTTACGAGCGAATACGGCAGCTCCAGCCCCAGCGGCAGCGGCTCCAGCAGCAACAGCGGGACCATTGGCAGTGAGAGGATCGTTAGCAGGAGATTGGGGAGAAACAGGAGCAGTGCCAGCAGGGAAGGCCGCTGCGGCAGCAACGGCGATGGTTGACTTTTCGGACATGGGACTGGGAGAAGCGTTACGAACAGATTCCTCCTGAACAGGCGAAGGAACACGCTCGGCCTGGTTGCCGAAGGGGTTACCAGGTTCAGTGCTTTGAGCTGTGGACGGACGCTCCCAGGCACTACCTCCGGGAGTTCGAGGAGACAAGGGGCCACTTGTAGTCGAGGGAGAAGCGGCAGTGGGGACAGCAAGAGTCAAAGCAGCGCCCTTGCTCGTGCGCTTCTCCTTATCGAGGCCGTTCCAGTTAGGGAGGAATTGGGTAACAGGTCGGAGGCTGACACGAGGAGCCTTTGCATCAGTGCGGATAGAGGAAGTCTCAACAGCTTCAGGAGTCATGGAACGACGCACAGCAGCAGCGCCAACCATGGGAGCACCACCACTACCCGCATCTGGACCTGCAATTGGACCGTGAAGCTTCTCATCGTCGTTCTCAAGCTTTTCCATCTCAGCCTGCTTTCTGCGCTTGTTGAAGATAAAGTAGACGAGCAGTCCCATGGCGAGGAGTCCACCCAAAACACCGAAAGCGATTCCAGCCTTGGTACCAGCGGTAGTGCCACCAGTGCTGGCTTCCGAGACCGAGCTGGAACTGGGGAGACTTGAGGCTCCAGACATGTCGGCAACTTCGTCGATAGTTGTCGAAGCAGATGCGGCACCAGTAGCCTTGGCCAAGATCGACTCGATAGACTGGCTTTCAGAAGGGCCGCTGATGACAGAGGGGACGGTGGTGGGATCGTTGCTTGTGGTGATTCGAGCACGGGTCCTCGTAGGCTTGGCCGTCGAACTCTCCTCTGTGTCCTCCGCTGTGGTGGTGGCATCGTCGTCATCGTCGCTCTTGCTGCGAGACTTGGCTGCCTCGGCAGCTTTCTTCTTAGCGGCCTCTTCCTCCTCAGCTTTCTCTTGCGCAGCCTTCTTCTTAGCAGCTTCTTCCTCTTGCTTTTCCTTAGCTTCCTCTTTGGCTTCCTCCTTGGCTTCCTCCTCAGCGTCGTGCTTAGCCTTTTCTTGTGCGGCCTTCTTCTTGGCCTCCTTTTCCTCTTCCTCGGCCTCTTCTTTAGCCTTCTCCTTGGCTGCTTCGGCTTTTTCTTCGGCTTTTTCCTTGGCTTCTTCCGCCTCCTTCTCCTCCTCCTCTTCTTGCTGCTTCTTTTCTTCTGCCTTCTTCTTCTGTTCCTCCTTCTTATCGTCGTCGTCGTCTTCCTCTTCGTCGTCGTCGTCCTTTGATGAGCCTGTTGCCTTGGGCTCGTTGCCTACTGTTCTAAATCCACCGATTGCTCCTTCAAAGGTCGCTTCCATAGTCTTAATGACAACTCTTTTTTCAACTACAAATCATTAGCAATCCCATTTACATTTAATAGCCGAGTCAATAGAAAAACGCATGTCTGAGATGATATCCAGTAACATGAGATGGATAGTGAAAACTCACGTGGTTCCTTCTTCTCGACATGGCGCTTCGTGGCGTCGGAGGAGGCGTCGATCTCATGAGCGATGTTACCAAACCCGAATAAACCATCGGCCCTGCGATGCACGTGCAGATGCCGGAGATGCATCTTGACTACAGTTTCGAGATGCAAGTTATAGTGAAATTGAGTTCAGTGAGAGAAAATTGGTGTGATAGACGAGCGAGTCTTTGTCTTCCTGCTGCGATATATCGTCCTTGAGCAGAACCAAAGTCGCGGGGCTGGTGGCTGAGTCGAGTGGAATGGAGAGCGTTGCAATCGAGGGCGGGAACAATGAATGTATCCGTTAGGGGATCGAAGCCGGGGTGCCTTTGTTCGGGCGGCGGTAACGATGTCTCAGACGAGAACGACGTAAAGTGTATCGGTAACGAAGGTGATGTAAAGGCGCAGGTTTTAACGGCTAATAACAACGTAAAACACAGGCGATGTTGGACCAGCTGCCAAACGAGTGTAATGTGTGAAAAGCAAGCGATAAAGACGTGATTATCGCTCTGGTGACAAACAGCACACGGCAGCAGTTTTGCAAAAACGCGCCAAGGCAGGGGGGTGGGAAACGAATGGACGAACTGAACTAGACAGGTGCTACAGCAGAAAAGCGAAGCAACCGTTTAAAGAAACAGTTCTGAAAACAAAGCGAGGGATTGAAAGAGCGTAAAAAGAACGGTGGAGGGAAGAAAAGGCGAGAGATGAGGGTGGTGGTGAGAGAGGAGAAGAGAAGGGGAATGGGCGGGTGTTGAATCAGGCTAGCAAGGCAGGTACCTGGGCTGGCAAGGTTGCCGAGCAAGGTCCCCAGACTTTTCCATTCAGTTACAGGACCTGCTAACGTTTGATAGGGCGAAGCGAGCCAAAAGCTAACAGGAATCCTAGCGACAACAGAGCTGAACCTGGCAGTGGCAGGGCATTGGCCATGTACCTTGAGGTATTCTCTGCGTGCTGTTGGGCGTGCCGACAGGCATATTTCTTGGGTGTTTCATCTTGGACCAGCTCAACAGTACCTCGTGGTACAAGTCCACATTGACCTCGCTCCTTGTTACAATGAGTACTACGATATAATACAACTGGCTACGCTCGTTCAACATGAGGGCAAACAGCGGCTGGAATCACAAGATACTGCCCTTGCATAAAGATGTCATTGCATTGCAGTGCAGTACACGAGATGAGGTACCATGCCGTATTCCAAATTTAAACTGCCACTTGTGCAACCACCTCGCATATAATCGTGTCACTCGTATCATGGTGAGCAAATTGTAGAGAGAGATGGTAAATATGACAGCTCCACCAAGAAATGAGCCAGGCTTTGGGTTCCCACTCTTTTCATCCATAGGGTGCTGTGCATTAGATGATGATCAGCAGAGGCACCCCGGGCCAAGAATCGAGTGATTTGCAGGCGAGAAAGAACAAGTGAAAAAACGCTCCGACTCGATCCCTGTCCAAGCACAGCAGCTTGTGATGAGGTTCCAGTATAAGTGGCCAGGGGTAAGCGCGTTGACGGGGGATTAAAGTCAGGGGTGGCTTGGGCCACTGACGCCAGATGTCAGGGACCAGCCCATGGTGATTGGTCAACACTGCCCCGCCAAATCTGTTTAGCCAGGTACCGCTGAGGCGCCGGCCAATCCGTGATGGCTGCTGCCCCCTGGCTGCGTGGCTTTTGGTAGCTTCAAAACTCCAACGTCTCTCAAGTTAGACCCTGCCGAATAGTCTGATTTCATTAAATTATCCCACACACTGATCGCTCTCCTTTTCCATGGATTCAATATCGGATGTCAACTGGTTAGTCCAACAGTGTTAGCGTCTTCATGCGTTCTGACAAGGTCGATGATCGTCTGTTCGGTGACCTTTTCGACAAGCCCGGTTTCTTTAATTATCCTACTCGACACCTTTATCTTTGAAAGGCCACTGGTGAACATCTTTGGGCGCCCATGCAGATGGACGGGGCTGTGTCCCTTAGCAAATGTCGGTGATACGCACAAACATTGCGTCGACTCTTCCATAAACCACCTTGCAGTGAGTGAGTGTTTCATTGTTAGACATTTGGTTCTAGAAGTTCAGTGACGGTCTATACTTTACCAACTCATTTAAATATCTCATGCTTTAATATGAATGATACCAAAACCCAGGTCCATCATCTTATTGCCTTCGGGAATTGCCCATATCAAAGAGATTAAAAGAAACAAACTGCTTCTTTGTTTGCCCACTTTGACCGCTAGCTGGCGCATTGACACAATGAGTTGAAACAACAGCTGGAGACGAGTCTGTGCATCTGCGTGTCCACCTGGTTGTCCATACCGAGATGAGTATTTCGTGCATGCATGCGGTTTCTTTCGCTTCGAAACAGATTGATTCGCGTAGTGATTAGCGAAAACTGTGGAATTTCATCCCATGGGAGTGGGTAAGAATACTTCATAAACATTGTGGAAAATCGTGCGATAATAACCATGTATACACACTAACAGCCCGCTTCTTCAAAGTTAATAAATCCCCAACACAAGGATATTAATTACTCAACGTTGTATCTGTAAAACGTCACTGTTTCATACTCAGCCGCAGTCCCGTCCTGTTGGTCGATGACCAAACAACATAAACAATTTCAGGACCATCATTGTCATGGATATGTCTTGTTGTTTATTTACTCGAGGCCTTACCTCCCAGCTTCAGCTCCAAACGCCGGCGTTTCGATATCTCACCACGCCAGGCTTTCTCAGAGAGCCTGCGCTAGGCCTCACTGGCCTTGTTCCATTGGCTCTGGATGCTAACAGACTTGTAGACAACGGCTGGGTAGTGGAATGCCATGGTACTCATTTCGGTTCTGTTTCGAGATCCTTGGTGAATTCATCACCTGCTGATGATAGTGCCGGTTGCCTCTGGGGAATTCGGGACGAAGGGAATCCGTGTTGTTTCCGTCGTTTCTACCCCATGTCTAGGTTAGAAGAGTGGCTGGTCAAAGACAGTTGATTCCAGAGATTGTGATCACCAAGATCTTAGACACGGCATTCCTGTTACTGACTCACCTTCCGACTGTCTCACCACTTCAGCCAGAGTTCTAGGCTTGCTTCTTAATGACAGCTCTGACATCACCAGCGGCTGTTTCCCTAGTAGACCATTAAAACTACATTCCTTCGAGCTTCATGATGTCGATCGTCATGATGCAAATCTGGCAGTGTGTCTCCAAGAGCTCTTGAACACTTTGACTAGCTAGATTCAAAAAGTGAAGCAATTTACTAGCCTTTAAGACTTCGGTGATATTAGCTCATCAATATACTGACGAGTTTGAGATCTGGCTACTACGGCATAATGCCACCAGTCTCATGAGCTACCTAATGTGACTGCCAGTAAGGTTCAAACTGAAGTTGGTGTCCGAGTATCATCGCAAACTATTAAAGGATCTTATATCCGAAATCAACTTGGCAGGTGAGTCCTTTGTCGCAACTAGCGCGATTGAGGTCATGTGCCATAACAAGTGATTAGAATTAATTTCACTGCGATTTTAACCACCCAACAGACTTCGTACCGTGACCTTAAGCGCACCATCTATAAACACGAGAACATGTTGGTGTTCATTGGCAAGGAGCAAGACCACGGCGAGGGTTTAAATTGCAATTTATCGGGTTTATATAGTTGGTTTACGGTTTCCAGCCTCGCGATATGATGCAGGAACAGCTGGCACGGAGCCGGCTTAAATCACACTTATAAGTCAAGGATTATCATATACCTGTATATATCTAGATGCTAAATCACAGTTGTGTATATCCAAACTGAAAGCTATTTAACAGGCGTCATTTCGTAGTAATCAATACAAAGCCAGGCAAACGCTCGCTACGCCGAGACAATGCTCCGGGTATAATGCATCACTTTCACAAACCAAGCCCTCCTCTTACTCCTCACATGGAATCCTCCATTTGTCGACTTCTCGCCTTATTCCAGTTATCCTTATCCAGCTTGCCGCCCTGAGACTCAAGTCCCATTCCCCTTTCCACCCACTCTTTGCTCTCCATGTGTCGCAGTCGACTGAGCGCTCGAGCAAACGCAAAGGCTTCCTCCGAACCGGCAAAGAGGTTTGAGTCCTTGAGCTTTTCGACGTTGGCCACCAGGTCATGATGAGCAGCCGCCTCAGCGTGCTCGTGCTTCACACCCTGGTCCAAGAGACTTTCGGCGATCTCATCGCGGGATACGAAGAGTTCCGAAAGGGGTTTCTCCGTAGTCAGGACAAGCTTGGCGTTACCCTCATACACAACGTCAATAAATGTGATGAAACGACGCGCCAGATCTCGCTGCTGATGGGTCATTCCAGGAATATCGGTCACAATAAATGCCTCGTAAGCGCGGACCAGCTCGATGAAATCGGCGGCGGACTTCGGCTGGCGAATCAACTCGTCAAAAGTAAACCATGCTGCTCGTCCGCTAACTCGAGGGACATAGATTTCACGACCCCAGACCTTCTGTGTCTCGGGTCGAGGCTCAGGCTGCTCGGGGTCACCAAGGAAGCGGAACCATTTCTCTGCGTGTGCTTGGGCGTGGCTGTCGAGTGATGTGTGGTAGACGTCAGAGGGTGGTCGTGGGATCTTTCGGTAATCTGTTGGAGAGTTAAGGTTGATGACATGTAGGCGGTTTTTAAGGAGGTCTATGGCGGGAATAAATGACTCTCGCTGGACGCCGTTCTTGTACAGCTCGTCAGGATGTCTGTTCGAGGTTGTTACCAGTACCACACCATTTGCCATAAGAGACTCAAGCAATCTGGAGGCTGTCAGCATCGCGCAAATTCACCATAGAAAAGGGCGCTTACCTTCGCAGAATCATAGCATCTGCTACATCTGTGCACTGAAACTCATCGAAGCAAAGCACATTTCCCTGCTGAGCAATGTCGGCCGCAATGTATGGCACACCATCTATATCGGTACCGTGCTCCATCTTGAACTTGTGAAGCCTCTTATGCACATCCTGCATGAAGTTGTTGAAGTGGATGCGACTTTTCGACTTGACAGATGGGGGCAGGGTCTCGTAAAGTAGATCCATCAACATGGTCTTGCCGCAGCCAACATCGCCGTATAGATATAGGCCTCGCGGGAGGTCGCTAGGAATATCGCCAATGGCAGACTTTTTGCCGCCTCCACCAAAAAGTGACGAGAATATGGATTTCTTGGCAGGCTTAAGAGATTCGATGCTAGGATGCTCGACAGGCGGGGCGTCGTATTTTTTTAATTCATCGTGGAGATTCTGGAAGTTCTGGATTATGCCTTGCAACCCGTCAGTACTTATTCACATATTGTAGCCTGATTCTTGCTGTCCTCACCTCTTTGATGCTCATCATTTCGCAACCTCCCCACTTCCACTCTTCTGTCATATTCTGGAATTGGACCTCCGTCGTGGACAGGCTCGGCGTCGACTACTGTCGCCATTGACCGGGAACGGTTTGGACATGATGTAGATAGGTTAGCGCCCTGAATCGCGAGTTCCGGTCGTGTTTTGCGGTGATAATATGAGCCGGATCTTAAAGCCTGTGGCGCTGCGCTCGTCCGAAGCGTCCTCGCATATTTGCCGCTGTTTGCCAACGGCCTGAAAGCCTGGGGATGGCGGATGGCGGCACTGCACCTCAGTGCGCCGCGCATTTTGTTGGTCTATATATCGTAGTAATTGAATCGGAGTCGCTTGAGTTCGTTTGGTAGCGCGATTTACAAGAGGTTGACTGGAATATGGAGAAAGTAAATCGTGGAGGGCGTTGCGAATCCGGTATTCAAGTGACGATGAGGTGGGCCGGGTTTAGAATTGGTTCCCGGTAATGCTGTTCCTAGACCCGAAACCGGCCGATATTCCCGGCCGCAGTTTAAGCGACCCAGTATAACCTGCCGAGGTCCACTAACGGCCGCCGTTGCTTATCAATCTGGGGATAATCTAAATCAGTCTACCCTAAACGAATATTCCAGAAAAGAATCACGAGTCCTGACAGTCAAGTGTCGGTATCTTCACATGATAATCCATCAGTGGATTTGCCAACCGGCCCGGTCGGTATACTATCCATATTCATCGGAGGAGATGCCGACACAACTCCGAAGGCATCGTGACTTGACGATATATCCCGGCAAATAAACCAATGTGGTGAGCTGAGTGGAAGCAACGGTCGCAATACCGCTGATATCTTAAACCTAGGACTCTCAAGAGCGATATGTGACCGCAATAATTGAGGACTGACAGCAAAATCATGCACACACAATAATGATTGAAAGCGGCTTTGCAGCCATAGGGTATACCTGGAGTTTGAAAGCCACCGGTTGAAAGGAGCTGGTTCATAAAAGCAAATCGCATAGAGTGAGCGCAAGAGGACATCATCATGCCCAAATGCTGAGCACATTCAGAGTATTCAGTGAGTAATAACACCAACAGGTTAAATCAAAGGTCTATATACAGGATCGCGGGTATTATGATTAATGATCCTTCCAAATTACTCCCGCTGCTCTCAGGCCCAGCTCTTACAAACAATATCATGAATATCATATCGCGTTTTCACTTCCCAGCAGTTCCATCAACTAAGCCATGACAAAGGCAAGACCGATAGCAGCCACAATACCGGCGAAAGGAGCACCGAGGGCGCCAGCAGCATTGTCGCCATCCTTACTCTTACCCGAAGAGCTGCTGTCGTCGCTGTCTGAATCGGCATCGTCTGCGTCCACCAGCTCACCTCCAAAAGCCTTCTTACCAGGGACGACACCCGAGCTGAGTTCGGACGCGCGCTTCTTGTAGTCGTCGAGGGTCTTGTTGGAGGAGGGGTTTATGATACCAACCATGCCTGAAGGGCACTCCTTGTCTTGAGAGGAGTAGAAAGGAGTAGGATCGGTGTCGTTGACGGTGACCTTGAAGATCTTATCCTATAGTGATTGTTAGATGTCATGCCTATATATATATATATCTT